>JAQFYD010000726.1:0-15800 GCA_034694225.1 Bourletiella hortensis | reverse complement strand
TGCAGTCCTAGTCCCATCATGTGGCAATTCATAGTTTAGGAAAAATTCAAAAGACATTTTCACCCATATACAACTCTGGGTCCAGTTTGACTTTTCATATCTGGGCTTTGCAGCATATGATTTACTTCGAAATGGTTTAAAATCAGAGGAGTAGATCAGTTAATCTACGGACCCCTCCACCAACCTTGGAGGTCACTTCGGTTGCTCAAAACTTGTTTAGGCTCTTGCACAATACGTTTTCACCAAAATAACACAAAGCCGGTTACGCTTGGTTTAATATTTTTCTCCGAAAAAGGCCTAGCGAAGCGGCAGTTCGAATCTCGGCTTTACGAAAATCCAAAAGAAGGTATGACTGTTACAGCTACTATCAGTAGCAATCATGGGTGTTTGATTTGCCCTCCTTGAAGCCTTTTTCTAAAATTCCAAATTTTATCCCCTTCCTTTAATACTAAAATTGAGCTTATACCTATCCTTCTTGCCTTCCTACTTTCTGGAAAATATTTTGCCTTCCTATTTTTGGCCTTTTTTAGACTCTTGTGCCGGTTTTTTAAAGGTTGAAGCAAATCAAATTTACCTGTAATGCGAGTGACGCAGTTTGTAAATGACAAATCAGCCATTAAACATGGTTAACATAGGTTCAAAATGGTAAAATATGGCCCTGAGGTTCTGCCTAACTAAAATCCAAGTGGCACCCACTGCCTTACTTCTTCTTGCATGAATTCTCGGCTCGATAATTTTCCTGCCTTAACATTTTGCCTATTTTTTAATGTCCTTGTCAGCCTGCCTATTTTGTAGCCTACTGAGGAGCCTATTTTCTATGTAGGCGCCCATGACTAATTGTTTCCTGTAAATACTTAAGCCTAAGGCTTGTCACTATTAGAATCTTTGAATAAGTTCAACATTTTTCGCCCCAAGAAGGGGACAAAGTCCACTTTTTCAATTTTCGTAGGGAGCTCTTCGAATTTCTCTCTCACCCCGAGTTAAATCTTGTCCACTATTGTAGTACAGGGCTCAACCTTTTAAAGATCCATGACCCACAAAATTTCTACTTCTGTCAAATAAAGAATTCGTTATGTCTTCATTATATTTGTGCAGCATAGGATACTGGCGGCAGCCATGTTCACCACATTCTTTCTTCGCTGTACAGTTCGACGTTTGATGTACAGAGCTTAAACAGACAAAGCAAAGTCAAGTCGGGGTGCGAACTTCCATGCTTGTTCCATGTCAGCTCTTTCTAATTCAGAACAGCTCAAAGTTTTGTGTCCCGGTTGTTTGCACTTGATGCTAGCTCCAGGTATTCTACTTTCAAGTCGAGTTGGTAATCCAGTTCTTTTCACTTAATCATTAGTAAAGTTCCTGGGTCGTTGAGCTTCTTCCAATCCTTCAGGTTCATCCATCTTGCAAGCTATAAGGCAAGCTGCTGCTGCAAGTCCTGTCAACCATTCGCTCAAAGTTGACAGGTAATAATTTTCCATACTGTAGACCTCCATACACCAATTCGTTAGGTAAATCTTCGGGAGTTTCTGTACAAGTTCTTCCATGAAATGAGGATTCTTCATATGTCCATCACAATCTATTTTCTTCTTTGTACTGACAATACTGCGAACTGCGTTACTAAATGCAACAATCGAGTCAGGTTAACATTCGAAAATAGAAGGAATGGACTTAGCTTCAGTGATAAGGGATTTGATGATCATGTCCGGCCCTCCGAATTACATCTTCAGTGTACGTAAACCTAAGGCTTGCCACCATTAGAAACATTGAATAATTTCAACTATGACCATTCATGGTCATTGTTGGCATTTAGTCGTCATGTAAGAGGCACTAAAATGTGCACCGAATCCCTGAAGCAAAGCATACCTTTCGGCTTCGGCATCTGCGGCACCAATACGCACATTACGGACAGATACGAGAGATGAACTGCAAGCAACAAATTGGCAGCTAAATCTGCGTTTACCGGGTCACCTACCGGAAGTGACTAATTTCTACGTTTCAAATTCAAAATATATAACGTATGCAGAGTAGGCCCGTTACATGCTATACTTAAAAACTTTGTAGAAGATCACCCTTGACTTTCACAGTACCTTTGGTGGATTGAGCCACACGCTTACGAATCAAAGCTTAACGAAAGTCATTTCCACTTCCTATTTCATTGCCGTTGCCGTGAACCATGTGAGGCTGCTCATAGTGCTAACTGTCGTAGCAAATTATACTCTTCCAATCGGCTTGCGATAAAGGTTTGTAAGATTGAAATCGCATGCTAGAGAGCTGAAATGAGGACGTTTTTGGAAAAAATCTATGCTAGGCATTTATTTATACCGACGGAGCTGTACTCAGGGTATGGTGGACCCTCGATGGTCGAATGAGTTTAAACAGAAGCGAAACTACGAAACTGTAAGAAGTAATATCCTGCCGTGGGTACAGTCATTGGTTTTTTGGGACCCAAACTTCCCATGCACAACAAACGTGGGTACTGGTCATTTTGACATAGTTGGATTGACTTTATCGCATGGCTATCGATTCGAAGCCCTGTCCACAAAACATTATTACGCGCGTCGATTTTGATCGAGTTTTCAGGTCCTTGCCACGTTGCCACAACTACAACCAGGGACAACAACAGTTTAAGCGTTTTCAAAGATGCACAATTACAATTGCTTTCCAATGGTGTCAACAACATGTCTGTCCAACAAGTCATTGTGAAGTTAAGTGCTCTCAAAGTTTATACTACAAGCCCATTCTGTGCACCAGAAGGGTCGATTTTCACTGTTAATTACTGATTACGCTGAAACAACATCGAGTTCCGGTACAAAAATGTAACGCCCATAACGACAATAAGACACTATGGTGGTCATTTTAAAGGCACGTTCGTTTTGTACGAAAAGCTGCAATCAAATTTCGTTACACATTGACGATCTAAGACGGACCATCGAGGGTCGTAAAAAGTTACGGCGAATGACGAAGTACGGCTAAATCCTCCAAACTGGGATTCGAGTCAAACCGGGGTATCTTGATCGCCTCAACTCAAACGCTTACCTATAATTTCAGCATACGCTTCCGAACCACAATTACAGGTAGACTGAATATCCAATTTTATTTCTTAGACCCAAAGAAATTAGTTTATATTCTGAGATCAATTACTGCTCTTACATCTCTCCTGCCGTCGTCTAAACCTAAAATATGACCTTCCCACCAAATCTCGAATGCCGTTATGAATCGGTGGACACCTCTAAATATTATTGCTCGCAAACAAACGTAATTTAGAACCTGATTTTGAATACTGAAGTAATTTTCCCAAAAGTGTGGGTGCTGAATGAGGAAAGTCAGTCAAAAAGTGCAGAGACGAAGATTCGTCTTTCGCATTTGAAATCATTCAAAGCATATCTCCGATGAAGAATAAGCGGGCATCAAGGGGCTGTCCATTAAAATCGTCGTCCTCACCCCCTGGTAAAACTGGTGTGTACCTTACCGTTTAATTCGACTCGACTCTCTTTTGGATGTATTCCGTCCATGTTAAATATATTGGCCTTAAAATTTCGTGATGGGTATCCACAAATATGGCTCCCCAGACTGTGTCCGGCCAGCATAAACGTCCCCGGCTTTAATTTCACGAGTTGGCGCTTGATCTTGAGCATCATTGTAGCTATTTCCCAACTATTGGGACATAAGACGCGGCGGTGCAATAAACAATACAGAAAGCAAGAAACAACAAAGGGCCCCATTTAGTTCTACCCAGTCCAAGGCAAAGCCATTGAATCTTGAGGGAGCTGTGTAAACTAAAATGAAGAACTGAGGGCATTACATGGCCTGCAAGGTGGCACACAAACATGCTGAAACATAGCTATGGTGGTTAAAGACTAGCTCAAAAATATTTTGTGATTTTAATTGATTCAGGTGGTGGTCTTTAGTACCGTTCTTTATGCGTTGAACCGTATATGCTCGAATGTTACTCAGAAATCCTCCGACAACAATTACAACTGGATATTCTGCACGAAAATAAGGTTCTACATCCGAACAATGTTCTCCCTTCACTGCTATGGCTTCCTGGCTTCTTCAAAAGTGCATAGTTTTCATTTTATTCAGTTGAATTGGTTAGGACACTATATTCAAGCATGATGACTTGATTTCAAAAGATTACTTACGAAGCATTGTGAAAATAAACCAGCTGAATGCTGCTCTTTTCCGTCGAGACTGAATAACGGCAGTTTATGTCTGACGGTTTAACCTTCCAAGCTGAAAATTTATTACCAGAGGGCGGATAAGTATATATATAAGTCCCTAAATATGTATATAAATTTTTGCAAAAAAGGGGCAAAATATGTAAAAAAATATGTGAATATGTTTTTCATTTTTTCACTCAAATTTCCAGTTAAAATGCATGTTTGGGTGCTCAAATCCCCAATTGCTGTGCAGTTCCACTTAATCGACACAGCCAACGCCTATTAAGCCAAGATGAAAGTCAACATTAATGCTATTTTCCATATTTTACCATCGCTAACCGTCGCCTATTACAGTAAAATGCTTCTGAGTCTTCCAGCAAGAGCTATCGTGTACCGGAGGACGAAATTTGGGCACAAATCTTTGGAATTCGAAGCTTCTTACAGTTAAGCGTGTTTACTTTTATATTCAGTTGCGCCTTTCACGCAGGCAATGATAATTCTACACAACACTGTTAGTGTATTCTGTGCAAACACGTCCCATTTATTTCATTAAGTTTTGACGCCATCCTTAAATTCGTACAGGGATAAAAGCTTAGGCTGTGCCGTGTGGGGTCTGGGCTGCAGTGGACATGGACATGCCCCATGTCTCCTCGCTGGATGTACGAGTTACAAACCTCTATCAGGCACTGCAGTACATTCCTCAACCTTTGTAAACTTTGGGAAGCTTAAAGTCATAGACCTTCATTACACTGCAACATTCCTTGTTAGGTAAGAGCAATCAGCACACACAATTAACTCCAGGAATTAAGTGTATTTAGGAGGCGAGCCTGTGAGCCTCCTTATGTGATGGCGAGGTTGTGATGATTTTGTACCCACGACTTCTACCAGTAAAAGACATTTTATTCTGACCGTGGTGGCCTTCAAAATAACCGTAACATTTAGTCCTGAATACGCCGCTACCTTTTGATCCACTTGGTACGTATTTGCGGTGTCTAGGATCAATTAACATGACATGTTAGGCATTTTCAAAAACGGCTGGTATATTAAAGTCAACTTTGAACAGGCATAAATCGATAAGTACTGCATGCATTGTAGTTAATCTTTCACTGTTGGAAAGACCGTAAAAACGATATACTAATACGATTCGTAATGAGGCATTGCCATGGCATTACGCCTAGTCCCCATGCCAAATTCACAAAGAAGCGTGAATAATTGTATACTTCTGTATACTGTCCGGAGCACTTTGTCCAGTTTATGTCATTGAATTTGCACCAAAGCACCTCCAAATTACCAAACCGATGTCTAGTTGGGCTGCGACCACTTTGGCGCGGATCCGTTTATGTTTGTGTGTACTCCGACAACAAAGGTCTGTACATGTAAAATGAAACAGACCTTCACTCTTTCTTTGGAGGGCAATTACTTTAAGCATACTGCACTAAGCGATGTAAAGCATTCACCGCTGGCAAGCCCATGGGAAACAGTGTATAAATAACCTACGTGGCATACCCACTCGTTCCCATGCCAAAATCCCCAAGAAGTGTTAATGATTCTATATTTGATGAGTTTTGTCCGGACGGCTTTGTCCAGTTGAAATCATTTTATTTGCACCCGAAGCACCTCCAAATGACCCCACCGATGTCTAGTTGTGCCGCGACCATTTTGGCGCCTATCCGGTAACGTTTGTGTGTACTGGGACAACAAGGGTTCGTTCGTGTAAAATGAACCGAACCTTCGTCTTTCTTTGGAGGGAAATAACTTCAAGAATACTGCACTTAGCGATTTAAATAGTTCACCACTGGCAAGCCCATAAAAAACAGTGCATAAATATCCTCCGTGTACTGTCATTACGCCGGCGTAACGACTCGTCACCATGCCAAAATCCAAAAGACGCGTTAATAATTCTATAATCCATAAGTTTTGTCCGGACGACTTTGTCCAGTTGGAATCATGTTATTGTCACCAACAGCACAACCAAGTGACCACAATGGTGTCTCTTCGTTAATGTTTGTGTGAACTGCGACAGCAAAAGGTTTGGACACGTAGAATATAGCACATCTTCGCTCTTTCTTTGGGGTACTCAGTTCAAGAATACTGCGGCATTTGCGGCAAGCCTCCTCATTTTGTACGGCCACATGCCTATCTACGCAAAATGGACGCCTCGGCGTAGATTTTTAGTGTTTGCACTTGTGCATAATGGCCAAATCAGCGGGAAATTCATAGAGAATTGAAAATTTTTGGGGAAAAATGAGAATGTTTTGACAAATTTGCGCAATTTATGACAAAACCCGAAAATATGTACAGAACAATATGTACTCCTAAAATATCTGCGTAAATATTTATATTTGCCAATATGGCAAAATATGTACAAATATGGGACATGAAATTTCTACAGGAGCATCCTAAGGCCTCAATTCGTTTTGTCGCAAAGCATGGGATCGCTAGGACTTACCATACAAAATATGTTTTAACATACATATCCGCCCTCTGTTTACGACACATTTTACTACCGTAGTTAGGTATCGGTTCGTACAACACTGGGTGAAAGCTGTACCTGTCACGAAAATAATGGCGAATGTAACCACAAGAAAAATATTCCTTTAAATACCTCTTTCGGGCAGCATTCTTACGCACAAACAAATCAAAACTCGACTTGGACACGAATTGTTTGATGTGAAGAATCACAAGCACCATTGATCGTTTTTAATCACTGTATATAACAGTTCAATTTAGGAAAACGCTTTGAGTCTTCTGTGAACTAAGGCGAACGATTGATATTCAATTATTGATGCCGGATGTTAACTTGCGCATTTGGAGAATGATCAATTCCCCAAATGTGCACGCGGTCTTTAACGGTGTTGTTTAACTACGGTCCGGGAAAAGGTATGCAGGTAAGACTCAATAGATATCAACTGAAAGCGAATGGTTTTTTAGGACCATCGATGGTCCTTATAAGATCGTCCAGGTGCCGCGGATTTTGTACCCAGCACTTCTCATAGTACGAGTTGTCCAATTTGGCTGTTATTGGTCTTAAACTGATCGCTACCAAATGTTCTTGTTCCTCCTAAATATTGGTGCCTCCACGACCAGGGGCAGGGGTATGGGAGCCGATTAAGTAGGTATTACTAAGGTCAGATTCAGCGGCAAAAGGGCCGTTCTAGGAAACTTTCGGAGGCTATATCTTTTGAACAAGAAGAGCTACAGGCATGTTGTTTACATCATACGATATGACTTGATGTGCGCTTTTGTACGCACGTTTGGTTGCGAAAATTGGCTGGCAATATCCATAGCAACGTGTCGATCCGCGCCAAAGAGGCAAAATCTAAGAATGGGCATCACATTGAGGAAATTGGCATTCAATCCACAAAACTTGGTAGCAAATGCGTACAAATAGCTTTCATCATCACCAGGTGCGCATATTGATACCATCGAGGGTCCACCATTCCCTGAGTGAAACTCCGTCGGCATAAATAAATGCGTAGCACAGATTTTTATTTCACCAGTACCCCAAGGTAAGATACCATGACTGGTGCCTAAATGTTGCATACAAGCAGGCTGAGCAACTAAATTATGCGCGCGGTGAGACGCAGGTAGGTAACAAAACCCAGATGCGAAAGACTTGTGTAAAAACATCAGATGACAACGTTTGAGTAAGAGGCAAAAGTTGGGTTATTAAATTCATTCAATTGAGAACAAAACGTGTTATTATTATTAATGTGGTATTATTAGTGTGGCCATTATGCGAAATGTACGTGATGTAACGCTTACCAATTCAGTAATTATGCAGGCACAAATGGACACACCGGCTCGAGTTGGATGTCAAAATGACCGGGCGGTCCACGCCAACGTTTTAAGCTGCCCTACGTACTGATCAGTCAATAATCGGGTAGCCCAAGCCGAGAGAACGAGCCATTTTGTGCCATTTCCGTGTGGTGACGCTTACATATTGGACTGTAGCACCCACAGTGGTAGTCGCAGTGGTACGGCATTTCCGGGTCGTGACGCCTATGTATGGCACTGTCGTACCCAAAGCGGTGGTCATGATGGTACGCATTAGATGTAAACATCTACGCCGAGGCGTCGATTTTGCGTAAACATGCCTCCGGCGGTACAAAATGTGGAGGCTCGCTTATTTGGAGATATCGCAGGACCATAAGGTGTGGGAACTAGGGTAAAAGAATAGATGCAGCACCTTCAAATGTACGCCATGGTAGGCTGGTCATTTCGAGATGTTACGAGCGCCATTATTACTGTATACTCCGTTACTACATAGGAATATAGAGCGTAACACCGCGATATTCGGGCAGTTTACAGAAGCGAGCTTCCGTTTTTTGGAGCGTACAGGCCCGCATGGGATCCATGAATGTCCGTGGTGGTTGCGCAAGTGATTCTGAGATATCACACGCCTCGTTCGGGCATAAAAAAGCCGTTAGTTCATGGGAATCGAGAGCGTAACACCGCGTAAATGTCACAAATTGGACAGTTTACCGACCAAAGCTTCCGTAATTCGGAGCGGACAGACCGGTGTGTGACCTCCAAATGTTGTGATGTTGCGCGCTCCATTAGGATTATTTGCGCCGTTACTTTATATGACTAGAAAGCGTAACACCGCGCAAATGTCCTAAATTGGGCGGTTTACCGAACCGGACTTCTGTATTTTGGACCGTACAGGCCCATGTGGGACCTTTAAATATTGCCCTTGGTAAGCTTGTGATTCGGAGATACCACACGCCTCGTTAGGGCATAAAAAACTGTTACTACGTTGACAAATACGGCGTAACACCGCGCAAATGTTACAAATTCGGCAGTTTATCGACCCGCATTTCCGCCGTTCAGAGCGCACAGGCCAGTGTATGACCTCAAAATATCCGCCTTGACAGCCGAGTCATTTTAAGTCATTAGTCACACACGCCCCGTTGGGGCATAAAAGGCCGTTGCTTCATTGGGATATAGGGCGTAACACCAAATAAATGTTACAAATTTGGCCCTTTATCGACCGACATTCCCGTTTTTTGGAGCGGACACGTCAGGCGGTAAACTCGACATGCCCGCCGTGGCACGAGGGTCATTTTGAAATGTAATGCGCCCCGGCGGGGGATAAAACACCGTTGCTACATTGATATACAGAGCGTAACAACAACTAAACGTCAATTGGCACTTTATAGACCCATATTTCCGTAATTCGGAGTGCACAGGCCAAAGTATGACCTTTTTATGGCGCGAGGGTCATTTTGAAATGTCACACGTCCCGATAGAGCATCATACGAAATTAATACATAAGGATATAGAGCGTAACAAAACGTAAATTTCACAAATTTGGCAGTTTATCGACCCGGGCAAGCTGAATTCGGAGTATAGAGACCCTTCTTGTCTTGGCATGTTTGAGGATGATTTCACGGTGATGCTGAGCGTAACATCAAAAATGTGGCACAAAATGCGCAGTTTATCGGCCCGGGTTTCCGTAATTCGGAGCGGACGAATCCGCGCGGCGGTTCACAATGACGGCCACATTGCCCCGGTCATTTTGGATATACTTCAGGTATGAATAGGTAGAATTTCTAGGATTGAGCATCACAAACCTAGCGTGGCACAAACGAACATCACATAAGGAGGCCTCGTAAGCTCGCCTCCTAAAAATGACGGTATTCACCGGGGCAATATTTCTAGGTGCCACTTAGGTCCATCGGTTGACGGTCAAGGTTACCACCAACCATAACCTGACCATTTTGCGAAATGTGCGTGACGTAACGCTTACCTATGCAAGCTCAATTTGCCACGACTGGTCGAATTTGTCATCAAAATGACGGGGCGTTCTGTACCAATGTTTGTTGATATCATACGTACTGACCAGCTATGATGTGATAACCCAAGAAATGAAACCCAACTATGTTTGGGCCATTTCCGTGTCTTGATGCTCCCAAGTCGGACACAAGCAATCACACCGCTAGTCCGAGTCGGCACGGTCGGTGCCAATTTTTGGATTTGTCATACGTAGCAACTGGTCACTATTGCGAGTGACCAAGATTGATTAACTAGACCTTTTGGGTCATTTTCTTTCCATAAGCTTACGTGTGGAACACTGGCGTATCATTTTATGCTGGGTCTATCATAAATGCAGGGTTTGGGATAAGTCATGCGAGCCTCCACATTTTGTACCGCCGGAGGCGTGTGTACCCAAAATGGACGCCTCGGCGTAGATTTTTGATGTTTCGTATTATATGAATTGCCACAAGATGGGATCACGATGGAAGTGAAGTAAAAGAGATATATGTTCGATTTAGACCACTTCGAAGGCATACGTATGCTGCAGAGCCCAGATATGAAAAGTCAAACTTGACCCAGAGTTGCATATGGGTGAAAATTGTTTTTGATTTTTTCCTAAACTATGAGTTGCTCCAAGATAGGACCACGACGGAAGTGAATTACAAGTAATAATTGTTCGATTTAGACCATTTTGAAGGAAATCGTGTGCTGCAGAGCCCAGATATTAAAAGTCAAACTTGGCGCAGAGTTGCATATGGGTCAAAATGTTTTTTTTATTTTTTCCTATTATATGAATTGCCACAAGATGGGACCACGGCGGAAGTGAAGTACTAGTTATACTTGTTCGATTTAGACTATTTTGAAGAAAATCGTATGCTGCAGAGCCCAGATTAGAAAAGTCATAGCAAGAATACGGCAGCATGTGACTTTTTAAATTTTTAAGAGGCGAGCCTGTGAGCCTCCTTATGTGATGGCGATGTCGTTACACTTTTGTCCGCACAACTTTTCCTGGTAAATGGGAACCGATTCTAGCCATCAACCCCTTAAAATGACTGGCGCACTTAGTACTTGATCCTACACCACTTTGGTTTCGATGCGTCTATAACCCACCTACGTAAGTTAAGAAAACCTGACATTTTGGGCAATTTTAAAAACTGACGGGAATAACGACTCAAATTTAAAATCCTATAAGTCTCGCAATAATGTACACAGCGCAATGAATCTTTCACTGTTGGAAAGCGCATCAAAGACTGTATTAGAAACGATGTGGCTCATGTTCATTTGCTGGCTTGCGGTCCCCATCACCATGCCAAATTCGTTAAGAAACGTAAATTATTCTTCCACTTCAAAGTTTTGTCCGGACGGAATTTGCTAGTGGATGTGGACGGATTTTCACTAAATTGGGCTGAAAATGACCGCACGGACATCTAGTTGGTTCGCGACCATTTTGGTACTGTTCCACGTACATTTGTTTCTACTGAAGCATCAAAGGTTCCCACATGGGCCGTTTTCGAGAACGCAGCTTATTTTCGATCTTGCTTTGACTTTCTATAATTTCGGTAGTGCTTACCCTACCCACATAAATCTTCCACCTTCAGATAGCGCGTCAAAAACTGGACACAACTAGGCATAATGCATGTTTGGTTCAGGGGTTCAAGGCTCCGTCACCATGCCGACTTCGCCAAGAACCCAGAATTATCGTCATATTAACAAATCTTGTCTGAACGACTTTGCCCCGTTCAAGTGCGTCAACTTTCGTCCAAATGAGCTTCAAATGCTCTCACCGACATTCAGCTGTTCCGCGACAGTTATGCGACGGTAGGATGACATTTGTTTCCAAAAATGCAAACTATTTTCGGTCTTTCTATGTCTGCTCTAAACTTGCGTAGTATTCCCCTCATCGTTGTGAATGCTCCTTCAGGAGGAAATGTGTAAAGACTGTGTATGCGTAGGTGTGGCGCTAGTACATTGCATGGACAGAAATCCCCGTCACTATGGCGAATGTGTGCAGGTTAGGTTAAATTGCGAGCCTCCTCATTTTGTACGACCGCAGGAATGTCTACACAAAATGGACGCCTCGGCATAGATTTATTTCGTCGAAATTAAGAGATGCCAGAGGATAGAACCCGGGCAGTATGGAAGGGCAGGTTGAGGGCTTGCGATTAAGGTTTTTCAGATTGAAATCGCATGCTGGAGAGCTAAAATGGGGACCTTTTTGGATAAAAGGTACGGCGAATGACGAAGTACGGCTAAATCGTCCAAACCGGGATTCAAGTCAAACCGGGATATCTTGATTGCCTCCTCATGTCCCAGGTCCCAATACACGGTCAATCATTATTCGTTCCTCCAGGTTGATTTGCATTACAATGGCGATCAATGTCGTCGTCCCGGAAAATACAATACTAACTTACCTTAAACCGCCCCTCACTTTTGATAACATAAATTGCTTATTAAGCTAAGGCAGCTGCATTCAGGCATCCTGCGAAATAACAAGTTACGTTGTTTAGAACATAATGATTATAGAATTGAAACCCTTCATTTGGTAAAACTGTGGACATGAATGGCTACTGCAAATAATGTGGACAAGCCTCCAGTGCATCGATAGGGCCAAGGCTTCTTCGGCGATCGAATACTTGTGACGTCTGTAGCTTTTACTGCAAAGATACAAAACAGTAAACCATATGCTTATGAAAACATTCATTCCATATACACGCACTCGTGTGCAAGCAAGGCACACGTAGTCACAATATTCTTGGAAGAGGGCTTGAGCATAAATAACACAATCGTGTGGCCGTATGGGCTTTCTCACAGGGGATTTGTCGGGCATATAAACGCGGAACGGGCACCGTCCGTGCTACTTGATAAGCTCTTCTCAAACGAATACGTGGAGGAAGGCTCATATTACTGCCGAGATCTTGCCATTTGCACAAAATGCAATCAGGAGCAAAAAATGCTGGCTTCATTCTTCAGTGTCTTCTTTGTCATCCTATACAACACTCCTGTCAAAAAGAACACTTATCATTATATTTATTATGGTTGCTATATTTGCAGCATAGATATTTCAAATATCTTCTTAAGATTTTCAGGATATTCCTGCTGGACGTATTTAAACATTTTAACGCAGGTTGCACGCGTTCTGGTGGTTCCTCACTGGCTGCTGAAATATATCGTAGTTCTTGCGAGAGCTTCAGATTGCTGGGCCGTCAAGATCTTCTCAACGAATTCGATTGAAGACTTCCGCAAATCGAATACATATCATCTTTTTGCTAATTCTGAATTCCATTTTTCCGACTTCTCCGGAATGATGAAAGACCTGGCCTAAGGAACCTCTCCTGCTGGGGTCATAAACATGGGGTAGCTCAACGATCGAGGTCGTCCTAGTCGATTCTCCTAGTTCATCTATACCTTCGCTATATTCTGCAACAGAGCAATTGCAAACGTTGCAAACCGTTCGAATTAATGTCCTGCCTATATATCTTTTCGCTTCGATGGGCAAACTACACTAAAAAGTAAACTGGACGCATTCAGGAATATGATCACAATTATTTCTGAATTTAAAAAAGCCTGAGCTCACATGCGTATCAGTGAATATTACTTAGAACCCATGCTTTCCTTACTTCGGACTGCACGATGTGCAAGACATCTTAGCTTAACCGTGAGAGCAGGACGACCAGGGCGAATATCCTGCTAGTGCTACAGGCATTTCATCATTTCAAATCATTCCCAAGCCGCTTCCGTTACTGGTTGGAAAGATTGGGTGTCAGCAGCTTCCGGTGGGACCCTGATAATCCTCCAATTCTTACAATACATACATCTGTATGTCCTCTGTGACCACCCGGCGTTGTTATTTGCTCAGAAGTTTACGAAATCATGGAGACTAGCCAAAGACGGGGCCCACGCTGAACAAGGGAGCGTTTATGTACACTTCAATCGAAATTTCATTCACAACTTTTTTGGGCACCCGATCACCTCGTCATCGCTTGCAATCATTAAGCAACCAACCCAGTGTGTGATTACGTATGTTTGATGAAAGTGCCGGAACTTCCGCGTGACCTTGTGTGTGCTCCTTGTACGAGTCCTTGCCCCCACCCAAATTCCGAACTTTTGTTCGTTTCTAAAATGATGTTAACATTATCAGCACCCAATCTACCGCCATGTAACAATTGTTTATCATTTTCTGAAGTGACCAAACAACCTTTTTGATTTTGTCACATATGAACGCTCCCCAAGTGATCGACAGTAATATGTAAAGTCTCATGTCGGGGCCGAAGAATACCTTTTCTCCACTGCCAGGAAAGTGAGACAAACTTGGTCACAACTAAGGCTAGCATCTCCGAAGTTCCCCTCCATCATTGGACTAGGCAAGCTTAGGCAGAAAATAGATCCTTCGCAAGACTGCAAAGCGTACAACCTCCTTTCTGCGGACACTATTGACCACTTCCTCTTCGTGTGCCCTCTATACGACAGCAACCGATCACTTAACCTGGACCGCCACCTCAGATACTGCCTACTCAATGCCGTAGATAAAGCCCCCCTAGTCTCAACTTCTGAAACACTTATCTGA
This sequence comes from Bourletiella hortensis, assembly GCA_034694225.1. Taxonomy (NCBI): domain Eukaryota; kingdom Metazoa; phylum Arthropoda; class Collembola; order Symphypleona; family Bourletiellidae; genus Bourletiella; species Bourletiella hortensis. Next base: position 1,319 of record JAQFYD010000726.1, on the reverse strand, counting down.
ACACCACCTCTCCGATTACAACTTTCCCGTTCACGTCCTCCCCAGCACAACTTCTCCAAATACAAGTTCTCCAAACACAAGTTCTCCAAATACAACTTCTTCGAGCAATATTTCTCCGAGCACCACTTCTCCGAATACTACACCACCGGCTACAACTACAACCTCAAACGAAATTTCCCCCCTCTTCAGCTTCCTACGTTCCACAAAAGACACTGTTCTCCTAGATGTGTACCACTTTGTTGCATCTTCTCTTAAAATAAGATCCTCTCTACTTGACTTGTGACTGCCAAAAGTCCCCAAATGCCCCAATGTTCCAAATCTTCCCATTTCCAAATTCCATGTGATGTAAATGCTGTTGATACCAAATTTAGGTGTGATAGGCAATCTGGTCAACCGGACCACATGTGCGCTACTGTAAACTTATCTTTACAATTTATTTATTCTCACAACAAACTTATGACCTCATCCGAACCAGCGGCCTTGTTATGTAATTTAATGTAATGACAATGTGACATGCAATCTAACTATGTGCCATGGGGGCCAACCCCGAATGCACAGGAGCAATAAATTAAATTAAAGTCTCATGTCACAGTCCAGAGAAGAATTTGTGTGATAAAACTAAAGTATATTTAAATTATGTTGGGCATAACATACAGACAGTTTATGCAGAGAGGGACCAATAATGCTAGTTGTGCTTGTGCCAGCTTACATGTAATTCCTTTAATTCCGTAGGCTTAAGGCGCTACCACTTTGAGTCTGTTTTGTGAGTATTTTTTGCACTTGCTATTTAAAATTTTGATCTGCCGGATGGATACTCTGGATATTTTAGACTACACGAGCAACTCTTATTGTGGAAATATATTTATTCTAAGTGAAACAAGTTTTCTCTTGTTTTTTGCAAATGTTTGTTAAGTCGTTATCGTTAGCAATCATCTCGTATGGCTTAGAAAGACTATAATGAAAAAGCCGTAAAAAACTGCTGGTGAGTGTTGCTACCGTCATTCACTTCAGCAGTAGCTGCAGCACAGTTAAATAGCTTCAAAACAATGGATATACCGTTTGCATGGTCGTTTAATGACAACATGTACCATTATTAAAGCAATTCAATCACCCGTTGGCATCCATTGAATGCCTTTTCTTGCACATTAGCTTTAGGCACGTGAATGGCTACAAACATATCCAAGCGCCAACGGAACCTTCCATTGCCTTCTCCCTAAAATTGCACTGATTCTAGCATACAATTATTATTCCTGCCCATGAAAGGCAATAGTTTAAACTATGCTCAAGCAATCCGTACGTAAGGTTTTGCAACCAACTGC
>JAQFYD010000725.1:0-15805 GCA_034694225.1 Bourletiella hortensis | reverse complement strand
GAAATATATTATGATTTTTATTGTTCTCATTTTCGTTACAAGTCAGACTTCGAAAAATTTCATTGTATGTCCTCCAATCCCGGGGTATGAGAGGATATTGTGAGTGATGAGTAAGATGCCAAACGATGAGAGACCAGAGGAGATCTTCGAATCGGTAGAGAGTGATTTATTTAGAGACAATCTGCGTCTTATAAAGTAGGACCGAATTTAGGTAATATAGTAGAACAGAAGATGAGAAAAAAATATTCTAGATGACCGATCGTCATGTTTACACATGACAGTAAAAGGTTCAAGATTAGGAAATGAGGATGTGTTGATTAATCATAAAAACACAGAAACGTCCAAGTAGCTTAATCAAAACATTGATTTAGCAAGCTAGAACAGATGAAGATGAGTAATCATAATAATTTATGTATATGCTGCGACAGGAGGGAATAATTGCTAGTTATTTTACAAATGATTTCAGTTAAAGAAACCAGCTTGTGCCCTTCTTCTTGCCGGGACTCTCTGTTGAAGAAACATATTGATATGATTAAGAAGAGTCGTTGAATGCATTAGGAGCAGGAGAAGATTGATTTGGCTGACAGTAACTTACTTTTAACATCATAACCGATTAAAGCGTCGGTACCAGTCAAATGAGCACCTGTCTTTGCGGCATCGTAAAATATCTATGAAGAAAAACAGTAGATTAGGGAAAAACGAAAAGTTTTAGAGGATAAAACATGGATTGGAGGCGCAGATGGAACTTGACTTACTTTCCCTTTCATCACTTCTCCACCAGCAATACCTCCACCAACAAACCCTCCGGTGTAGGCTAAGGGACTCAGAAGAAATGAAGTACCGGTGGCTTTTCCTAAACCATCAATTATTCCACCAGGTACGTCAGCAATGCTTCCAACTCCTTCAACTGCTGAGTCCAACAACTGGTCAGCTATGTTTTTCTTATCAGAGACAGGACCAGCACCCAAAAGTCCACCTGTTTGATGGTACGGGTGACGCAGATTAGTTTTAAAAGTTATGGGTGAAACGTAAGTTGAAAATTAAATGGTTTGGCTACGTACTGACGGCATCTGAGGCTAAGTCGCCCACGCCTAAAACTCCTTTAAGACCATCTCGAACGCCAGATCCAAGACTACTCATACCCGTTTCTTCGTCGGTTGAATCTGATTTAATCTCTGTTATGATATCTTTCGAGGAGAATTTCGGTCTTTGCTTAGGTGAGCCGTTATACCTTTCCGTCACCTCGCCATTGATGTATACAGTGACAGTTGTAACGCCAGTCTTGTAAGTGGTGTAAACCTTCCTTGTATTTGTGTTCTCATCATCTTCGGTATCAATTTCAGTACCGTCGGTCTGCCTTCTTCTGGTCACAATCTTCTTACCTATTGTTTCTGCTTCGGGTTCAGTATCGTCATCTTCATCTACCACCACAACAGAGCCGTCTCCTCGTCTCTTAATCAGTCTGATTACTCGAGCAATAAGGAGGGACTTCTGCGGCTCTTCGTACCCTTGGGTGACACTTATCGTGCCATCTTTGTTGACCACCTTTCGAATAATTTTGGTGAAGGTGTTAGGTGAGTCGTCATTGGGGTCAACTTCAACTTCCGACCCGTCCTCTCTTCGCTTAACTTTCACGGTATAAATGGTAATTTGGGAGCCATCCTTGCCCTTTGCCGTCTTGTCTACTTTGTAGAATGGATTATTCTCGTACTTAACCACTGTGGTGGTCGTATGAGGTTGCTCGGTATCTTCGACTTCGACGACTCTCCCATCGGGTAGTGTCTTGACGACTTTTCTAACTGTGGTTAGTATTGTTTGTGTTGATGTTTGAGATGGTCTGAAATTCTCGGTGAAGGTGACTGTGCCGTCAGCTTTCAGTACCCTTTGAACAGTTTTTACGTTCACCTCTGGACCTTCTTCATCATAATCAACTTCATAGTCGACTCCATTAGGTGCTGTTCGAACCTTCTTTTTTATGATAGTGACATCTGAACCATCGGATGCGGGAATGGTAGACACTATCTTCTCCCTGGTGTTCGTAGAAGTGAAAACATGAACGGTTTCGGTACCGTCTGGAAGAATCTTCTTTTTCACGGTTTTTGTGATGGACGATGGATTAGTGTCATCGTAGTCAACTTCTACTTCTCCCTTGCCTGGAATAACTTGAACCTTCTTCCGTAATATAGTGACTTCGCTTCCGTCAGGATCCGTTCTTGTGATGACCAATCTGTACTTTGTTTTAGAGTTCTTGTTGGAACTAACTCGTGACGAAGGGACATTTTCGTATATGGTTTCCTTCTGTATGTATTTCTTAGGAGGACGTCCATTACCGTTATTGCCTACGGAGGAAAGATTCTTCGACTGACCGTCCTCCATCCACAATCCACTACTGAATCACCAAGTTGGATGATTAACTTACCCTTCTGGGGCTTTTTCGGCTTTCCCCCTCCCCCTAATAAAGGCAGACCGAAACCACTGAAGATGTTGCCTAGTCCACCTAGTGAGCCGAGGCCTAATAGCCGATTCCCACCTGTTTTCATAAAACAAGAATTACCACCTAAGCTCATCTCGTCATCTTTTGTAGAGAAAAAATAACTAACGATACCTTCGGAATCAACCCCAGGTAGTGGTATTTGCGCTGTTTAGGTCAAGATAAGTAGGATTAATATTAATTAAAAATTCACCTACATCACACCCGGACATTGTATGTCTTTATGGGTTTTTGCAGTGCAGTGTAAACCAGCCCAATTCGCAGCTTGTGAAATGGGCCTGCTATCACTGCAGCTCTTTTCCTTAGCGACTCTTCAGCGGCTCACAGTAACCGAAGTGCCTCCTAAGGCAACCAACGTGACTTACGTGCAATAGAGTCTGCTTTCGGTAAATCCTCGGTCACGGGCACTGCCACTGAACCAGCTGGAGCTGAAGTATTAAATCACAATGTGTCATTTCGAATTGCATTAACTTATTATGAAATACCACAACAATTGTCTCAAGTGACAGATGGTGAATCTAGCTACATTTACTACCTTAAAAAGACAGTCTGAAAAGCTATGTCAATGGCTTAGCTGCCAATATTATTAGCGTAACCAGCTCACCTGTGGTTGTTTCAGCAGGTGCAGCTAAACCAGAACGCAAGATGGTCAGGGAAGTCCCTAATATTACTAAAAATTTAGTAAATCCTGACATCCTGATGTTTCTACGAACCTTCAACTTGTCAGGTTATTCACCAGCCAAGGAAAGTTGAATGAAAGACAGAAGCAAAATTCGAAAGGCGTATTGATTCGGTGAATCAACGAGGCGCTCGTATAAGTATTCGGTTCTTATCTATTGGTTCTGTCAATACATGCAATAATAGTTCATAATTTTATGCGCTAATGACTTGATATTAGGACCTCTCTCACGTCAAACTTTATGGCGGAGCATCCATTGTACAAGGAATTGCTTTCAGCTAGATTCCACGAGCGGAAATTATTTGCTGTAGATGCGTGTTTCTAACTGTGCTTATAAATTCATCTTAGTTTCTCAGTGACGTAACCGCCTTTAAAATACTGCAGTCTGCCGTCACTGCTATGTATACTTTCACAACGATTTCTTATTTGCATCGGAGTTTGTGCCCCAACAAAAGAGGGATTTCAACACGTGAATTCATTCAGCTTGAACGTATGACGTGGAGGGGCACTCGGGGTCCTCGTGACGATGAAATGTACGAAGCTTCAGGGGACACATGGTAATTGATTTCTACAGAATCGCCACTGTTGTCCGAGAATGTTTCATTATTTAATCTCCATTTCCAAACAAAATAAATGTAACAAAAATATCAAGAAGTTCTGGCTGTCATTTATAAGCATCCGCGGCAAAATCTGACCACCATCTTAAAGTAAATAGTGTTGCCCTACACTATATGCTAGTAAATATTGAGTGCAGCATTTTCCCTATCAGGTTAACTACCTGGGCTCATATCTTCCCGTCACATCCATTCACCATACCAACACATTGAATGAGTCATTATCTCATTGTTGTTGGAACACCCAGTTTCCGTACTAGCGTTTCTTCTGAGGTCACGTAACCATCCAAGCGTGCGATCGGTCAATGTGCTGAGTTGACTAGAGGAAGTTACTTTACAGATCGGTTAAATTCAATACGGTGACCAACTTTTTCGGTAAATCTAGTTGCTTTACGGATGGAGCTGTCGATCATATTGCGTGCATGCAATTCGTATAATTCTTTGATGCAATTCGATGTCTTTATGCCCTGGTTGCACGTTGGTTTCGTTGCCCATAGGATGTCAACCCATAAATGTTTATAGCGCACAGCACGCATAGCTGACATAGACGTAGACTTGCTTTATTGAATCTATTCAGCCCTACGTCATTTTGTAAAGGTGACCCGTGTCTCTTATCTTCACTTAAGTAAGAACACCGTAAATAAACTTTTAATCGGCTTCCAAATATAATCCAAATGTAACCCACTAAATTTATATGACATAATTATGCTCTTAAAGCTGTAATACTTTATTGTTGTGCCTTTGACGTTGTGCCATGGGGAATCCCCCCGATTGCACAGAAGTAGTGAAGTTAAATTAAATTAAATTATCGCTTAAGTAAACGCGAATATTGCCCATGAGCCACAACCTTGAGCTTTGAACTTAATGGTTCGAAAAGGTGACTTTCATTTCTGAGAACAATGCGCATTTAGTCGTGTCAGATTCATCCCGTGTATACCTATAAGAAAAAATACTTGGAATCGCAATAATTACTACAAAATGGCAAACATCTATGCATCCAAGGTTCCCTAATTCCTGCCTAATGTATATACATTGTCTATCTGAAGGGTTCTAATAAAAGGACATCAAAATGGCGACCAAGAAGAACAAAGCAATCGTGTACAACTCGCAAAACAAAAGCAAGAAGGGAAAAGACAAGCCGGAGAAGTCTAAGATAACAACCGAGCATTTAGACTTCCTTCGCACTGCGGAAATGTTGAATGAGGTAGACGTTGATGCAGATGACTTCGGAGGAGGTCTTCTAGCCGGAGGTGACCACTTTCAATTACGGAAGAACGTTTTAAACGTGTGATAAGCTAATTTCTAGATTTAAATTGCAGAAGCGGATGACTTTGCCAGCAAACCGAAATCTAAAAGCAAGACCAAATTAAAGTCAAAAGGAAAAATGGGCAAGTCCGGTGAAATGGGGGCTGTATCCTCTGGTGGCATGTCCTCCGCGGCAAGTTCTTCTGAAGAAATTCGAGAGGTTGCTCAGGAGCTGCATGGTGCCGGGACGAATAGCACATCTGAGTCAAGTTTAGACGAGGCTAAGAGGAAGCAGGGAGGCAGAAGTGGGGAGGATGCTCACAATGACTATTTGACGCAACCTAAAGGGGTCCGAAGAGTTTCTGCTGTTGAGGCCCATAATATTCGCGTAAAAATTCAAAAGAAGCGCAGCCGCATGGACCGGTGCACTTACATAGCCCTTGTGATAATAGTTTTAATACGGCTTGTCACAACGCTGGAGATGGTCTATGAATACGAAGAATATGGGATTGTATTGGAGTATCTGAAAAGACTCAAGCGACTGAATTGTACAGAAATATTGGAATATCCCATCTCAGACTTGTACCCTTGGATCCTTTGCCTCTACTTTCTGGCCTGTTGCATCCTACCCATCATTACGAGGAGGGACTTGGCCAATGCATTCATTGTCTGGTTCTTTTTTCAAATGCTCTACACGGGCTACCGATTTCTCATTTTCCAAAAGTACTTATACCACCGAGAAGTTTTTATTACCAAAGGAGTCATCATCATGTTCATTTTACACACACTTCTGGACATATTCAGCTTTGCCATAGTCATGATTCGCTATTATTTCTGGGCCAATCCTTGCCTGGAACGGAACAGATTCTCCAATACGCTCCTAGGAGACTATTTAGTGAATGAATATATTCAGTTCATCGTACAATCTTCATTCATTCGGAAGAAAAATGCAGTACAGAGAGCCACGGCCTTTCAGGTTATGACAGTTGTGAGAAAGCTGAAGGAAAAACATCGATCTTCAGGTGTTGGTCCCTCGGAGTCAGCCATTGCCAAAGAAGTACAGAGTGCCATTCATGCTTTACAAGACTGGAAAAAATTCCCTTCGCTGCGCATCATTCATTCTTATGAAGTAAAGGAGAAATTAATGAATGAGAAGCTGAGACAGCGGAGGCATAGGATTCGTGAGATGAAGGAACGTTTCCAGGAGATGATGCGACAAGCAAGGCAAGAGGATATCAAAAGTCGGAAAGCACAAGGGCTCAAAACTGCAACGCCGAGTCAAAATAAAGTATTTCTTAATAAACAAGGGCAAGCTGTTGGATTTACAAAAAGTGCCATGCTCAAATCAGGCGGTCTTCCTGCTAAAGGATATGCTGACAAAAGGGCCAATTTACTTCAGCAAACAAAACAGAAGTAGATTTTATTTTCGAGTAATAAATAAACGTTCATCTGGAAATTTCTCTTTTCATTGACAGCTACAGAGTTTCTTTTGGAAAATTATGAAATTACGTGAAGAATAAGCTAAAAATTCAATCTGTGCCTTGGATTCAGTCCGTCCAAGTGGATCAGCCGTGAGAGGGCTTCTGTTGTTGTTGTTGCTGCTGCTGCCCGGGCCTTCGTAGCTTGTTATTCAGCTTGTTGATCAGAAGGTATCCCAGAGGGACCCAGTGAATAGGTGGTTTGTTTGCTGTATAAAAGGACAAAAATTCATTGTAAACAGGCTTGTAACGATACTCACAATCATTGTCATTCAAAAGGGAAAAATTTTGTTCGAAATAGATATCAGTGTTAACGCAGTCGGTTTTGAGGCAATGGCTCACCTGGATTGAAAAACTGCTCCCATGGTTTAGGTGCCCTGGTAGTGGTTTTCTGATCGCTACAACTTGTAGTTCCTCCTGAGGTAGGCTTTTTGGTGGTCCCGGAAGTTTCACCCGTGGTGGTTGTGCCGGCAGGTGTGGTCGTAGTCATGCCACTGCTGGTAGTAGTGTCACCAGCTGCCGTCGTATCCTGAGCTTTACCAAATGGCATAATGCACAAAAGGTAAGCAATGAATGCTGCGAAAATTAGTGCTTTGGTTCCTGCCATCTTTAGAATGTAGATAGTAGTAGTGGATCAGAATCAAAATTAAACGGGAGATCTGTTTGCTTTGAATGCTTGGTAGCACTTGATGCTTCTCCAGATTTGATTCACTCCTTAAATACTAAGCTCAGTTGCACTGATACAAACGGAGCATCAGTAGCACCCATTTTATGGGGCCAATCGCCCGAATTTCCCTTTCAAACCGAAGGAAGCAATTAACCCACATTTTTGCGATTCAATCCGACAAAATATGGTCCTTGTATGTTGCGAGACCATTGCAATTTATTCCGCAGATTCTAATAAAAACATTGCTGGCAGATCGTCGTATTCCAGCCTAACTTTCTCATCATGATACCTCTATGGACGTGTGTCGCCGTGTTCAATGGCTTAGCAGTCAGACAGCTGCTGGATTTTTATGAGCATTTTTGACATTTGTGACAGTTAAATTGGGCCATTGTTAATAGTAGTTCTGCATTGATTCCCCAATTTCCCCTACGTTTATTAATTATCGACATGTCTCTAGTAGGGAACTTAAAAGAAAATCAACACTGGGTTCCGTAGCCACTTGAATAAATAATTTATCAGCAGCTACTCTTATGCTCTTCATGAAAGTTATGACGCTTCATACATTCACAGTTGTTGAATAATTAAGACAAAAAATAAACAATGCTTGAAATGTGAGAGGCGTGCTCTATTGTTATACTTTCAATTTCAATCAGCACATGCAAATTGGTTCCCATTTCCCGTACCTAAGTTCACAATTCTGCTTCCTTCCTATTATGCTCATTTTACGTTCTGTCTGTCTCTGCAGAATCATTCTCATGGTAAATTTTGCAATAAAAATTTGCTCGTGTGCAGTTACTAGAAAAAATAGGTATAGTATACCTCGGCAGCGTCATGTATTAACTACAGGATTTCACCATAATGGACACATAACACATCATGCAGAGCAACAACACCTGAAGCCTTCCAGGAGGCAAGTTGCTAATGGATTTATACAGAATTACATTAAAAAGGTACGTGGAGGAATACTACTCGACTAACATTATGCCGAACGGAGTTGTCAACGTTAAAATGATAGATGCGGGATGCTGGTTCGAGTAAGACTCCACCAAGTGCGATGAACCGAAAGTTCCCTACTATGGCAAAAGCTGAATTAGGCGGGGATCAGGCAGACATTGTGATATTCGATGCGGACAGTAAATTCGTTAGGTTGGACGCAACTGAAGTACACAACAGCACAGGAGTGGTGGTAAGCACTAACAGGCATAAGAAGAATGCGGATCATGAGAGGTTTCACCGTTCGCCGCCGTCGGAAAGCTCACAAGACATTCACACTTCATTTAATGGGAATGAAGGCACAGTGGCCATAAATGCTGAAAATAGGCAACCACATCCTCAATACCAAGTTAAGCCTGCTCTTCAAGGCCGATGGAAGGTGCAAAAATTCTATTATTTTAAATGCACAGAACGTTAGTACAGTCATATGTATGCTAAGTGTGGTATCATTTCATTTTATTAGCCACTGGTAGATATTAACTCTCCTTTGGAAATTTTTCATCCTGTTGAAGCTTTCAATCAACGCCGCTATGACCTGATGAAGGCAGAAAACGATCTCTTGGATCAAATCCTGTGGTCTGAAAGAGTTAAAGCCCGGCGAGCTATGCAGCTGGGTTAATAATGTTTGGCCCTAAAAATAAAACTGCTGTAAACGGTTTCAGGCTACAAGTACATGGCTAATCTGAAATAAACTGCTGGAAGCAGCGACCATAACACTCAAAATTCAAATAAATGCCAGGACCTAAGATGAAGCGACGATCCTTTTTATTCTTAAAAAATTCAACCGGATTACAGAAATTTGATACCTTATTTTATTTAATCCAGGATGCGACAGTAACACGGTTCCTACCCTTGCGGACCAACTGATCAAAGAACAAATCATTTTGGCGGATCACGAGCTTTGCCAGTATCCAGAGATCGACTCCCTTTGCCCGAAAGGTTACCCCCAGATGTAGGCGAAACTTTTCTGGGTCCAGAGGGTTGGGCAGGCCGCTCATAGAAAAGGTATGTTCTCAGTTTCACATCATCTGAGGCTTCAAGCGATGAATGCTCTTTCGCGTAATCTATAATAGCAGATAAAAAGTTTTAGTATGGCTAATGGCTAACTACAGGCGGCATAATGAAAAAGCCAAGTCGGATTCCTAGTTACCTTCGAATTCTTGTATGCATTCTATGACAGCTTTATCTGCTGGTCTGAAAGCACCTCTTGATGCTACTGGAACGACTCTACGGAACGTCACCACCTTCCGGGTTGGATTAGCGACATCAACACCAAACTAACGCAAAATAAAGCAATAACACATATTACCAGGAGACTAATCGTAGTGAACTGGTTATGAGGCTACTCGAAGTTGCATATGACTTGCCTTAGTTAAAAATGTATTAGAACCAGCGATAAGACCAAGAGAGTCTCCCTCACTAGTACGGATTGATTTTAACGACATTGATTTTAGCACATCTCCCGGTACTAAGTCCAAAAGAACCTCAACAATAGGTGCTACCAGGTCCTGTGTAGCTGTATCTCCGAGCGAAAGCGAAGACTGAGAGTTGGACCTCGTTAAAAGGGAATCTAGAGGGTTACACATAAGAGCAATAATGATAGCAAGTTAAGGACTTATGAATAAATATTGGTCAAATCATTTAAGCCACTTACCTAGAACATTACCAGCTCCAACTCTAATTCGGGTGCCACTGTTGCTAGGAGGTCTAGGGACTACTATGCCACCAAGTTGAACTGTTCGGCGAATACATTTGGCAACTTTCCTCGGTCCCTTGCCAACTGCTGCAACTTCTTCACCTAAGCTTGGCCCACCCAGTCCTCTTGCACTATCATCTTTAGCTACAGAAAAAGAATCAACAGCAGATTTATCGGCTGGTTCACTTGATATGACTTCCCGCAGCTCCGAAACATGTTCGCGCAATAAGGATGGCTCTTTGCCGAGAACTTGATCTCGAACTACAGAATCCCCACTGTCAAGAAGGGCTTCTTTAACTATCGCCTCTTTGAGTGCTGGTGACAGCTCGGCAATGGATGCAGCGGCATCCTGAGGTCTGACTCTGAGAACTGCATCCCGCAGTCTAGAGATTAGTTCACGATCCCTGTCACTGGCTCCTCTGTTCTCAAGTACCCGAGGGTCGCTGTTAAGAGTAGGTAACTGCTTCAGGGTTGACATTGACAAAACTAGCTCTTTCGTGGATGTCCAACCCGACTGTATTTCCGAGAGGTCCCTTACAATAGTTATTCGCCGGTCAATCGCTGTTTCTCGAATTAAACCAGCTAGGACTTTATTTTCGATGGCATCTGGCACTGTGGAAGTCTGTAGCTGTCCTCTCTTCTCATCTTGACGCAGCTTCTCTCTTAGTCGAGTTGCTTGTTTCAACTCTAAAATTTTCTCTCTTGCTTCGATGATTTTACGAAGAGCTTCAATCTTGCTTTCTTCCTCTTCCCGAAGGGCGGCATCATACCTTTCCCGTTCTCGTCTCTTGTTATCAAACTCGACACGTAGCCTTTCTGCATATTTCCTGGCTATTTCCTGTCGTGCAGCATCTTTTAGTCGCTGAATATTTGCAAGTATATCCTGTTCCTCTTTCAGCCTCTGTACTTCGAGTTCGTCTTCTTTTTGCTTTAGTCTTCTGGCAAAGTCTTGATCTTGTATGATCCGTTGTCTCTGAGTTTCTTCCAGGAGCAATGCAACCCGCCGTTTCCGCTCCTCATCTTCTCTCTGCCTGCGAATAAATATTTCAGAATCCTCCTTTTCAAAGTTTACGGCTCTCTGCTTATCCTCTTGTTGCCTCCTATAAATGAATTCTTGCTCCTGAACTCTCTTTTTATGATCAACCTGTGACCGTTCTACCAAATGTCGTTCAAGTTCTTGCTGAGTCTCGATAGTACGACGCCTCGCAAGCTCCTCGTCTTCTACAGTTCTTCTTGATTTCGTCTGAGTGTCCTCCTGAAGTCGAACTGCGCCTCGGACTTCATCTTCTGCGCGACGGCGCCTTGCAATCTCTTCATCTTCCCTGCGACGCCTTTCTGCGATGTCGTCATCCTGGTGTATCCTAATCATTATGGTCTGATCATCTTCTTTCTTCCTGATGTCGGTAATCTTTTCATCTTCTTGTCTCCTCCGGTTGACAAGAAGCGACTCAACGCGTTGTCTGGTTACTTCCAAATTTTCTATCTGCACCTTCAAACGTATCTTTATTTCCTCCTCTTCCTTACGACGCTTGAACACATATTCTTTTTCCAACTTTTGTCTCAACACAGTTCTCTCAACATCTTCCTGTCTTCGCCTCTTTGTAACTTCTTCTTCCTCCAATCGCAGACGGCGAATTGTGTCTTCATCCTGCATAGCCCGCTGATTTTTTATGGCCTGCAGTTCAGCTTCAAGGTCGAGCCTGGCTTTCCTGGAAAGCTCCTGGAATTTTTTCAAGCTCTCCAATTTTGCACGTTCCTCTTCTAGTCGAAGAACTTCCAAGCGAGAGCGCTCTGCGGCCCGACGGCTGTCCTCAATTCGATCTCGAATTTCTATATCTTCCTGAGCCCTTCTCCGATCCTCATCCACTTTGCGAAGCTTCTGCTTCGTGTACTCCACTGCCAATTCGTTCCTTATTGGTGTTGAATCATCGTCATCTGGATCAACTTCAGGAGCTGGAACAGAAGGCTTCTGACTGACATAGTCCGCGAAGTTTATAAGTGTCACACGGCTTGCTGGTTTTCTGTCAGGTTCGACGGCTCTAGGGAAGTGTTTTCTAATGATATCCAGTATAACTTGCTCCGATATTTGACCTAGGATTACAGTTACTTTGAGTACTCACATCTCTTTTCTACATCAATCTCACTATAATCTTACTTTCGATTTTATCAACCTCCATCTCCTCTTCACATTCGACTACATCGGCGGATGCCCTTTCGAAGGTCTTTCGCCCGGTAAGACGGTAGGATCCCCGCTTGGCTGCAATGGGTCTGAGCTGTACGATTTTAGCAAGTTTTGGGGCAACTTCCACGAGAGCCTGAAATATGACATCTTTTTCACTGCTGAATTCGAAGTTAACAAAATTTCCGTAGTGTTGTGCTTCCGAAATATAAGGTTAGCTACTCACCACTGCCTCGAAGATGTTTTCCTTAGCGATAAGACCAACCGTCTCGTACCTATCCACCACAACAGGGGTAATAACCCCATCAGGCGTGAGACCAGCCACCACCTCGGCTATGAGATCCGTTCCACTTCCCCCAACGATACCGGTCGTATTAGCCAAAACATGTACAACATCTTGCGCATATCCTAAGACTTCCCGAGGCCTTGCTTCGAATGCATCAATACCTAAAATCATGCCATGTGTACAGAGAAAGTCGAATTCTTGCTATGAGCTTTACAACAGAACCGCATACTCTGTTCCAAATCTGATCCCAAGACTTGGCTGACCAAGGACTTGCGTTGGAAGGTCTGGAAGAATCCTGGCTCGGGTAAGATTACTGCTCGTCTGCGGTTTCTCGCATCAGCCTCTCCGGCTGTGATTCGGTAGCACACGACCTTAGGAGCACCTTGAGGTTTCTTTACTCTCAGTGGCTTTAGATAGTCACTTATTTCATTAAAAATCTGCGGCCTTTGTGATGATGTCGAGGGAGAATATCCATTAATTTCAGGTCCAGTGCTAAGGCTAAGGTACTTTCCTGAGCTGACGCTAGTGTAATCACCGGTAGTGGTTTTAGTGATAGAGCTGGTGAAGTCTCTGCTATCGGTTCCAGAGATGATGCTGGTGTAGTCTCCAGTGCCTGTTCCTGAGTAAGACCCTGAAGGGTAACCTCCACTAGTATACGTAGAAGATGAACTACTGAGTTTGTCTGATGAGAATCTATCGGAAATAGAGCTACTAGAACTAGATGACCATGATCCGGGCGTGTCATGGATATCACGCACGTATCTATCTTTGTGATTGCCTGCAGCGGAAGGCAATTTTGGTGAATTCTCTGACTGATCTGAATCAGGAGATGCAGCTCGTGGAGACACTGTAATGCAGGATATAAAGAAAGTTCTTCACACACTAACCCATTAATAAAAGCCACAAATTCTATTTATTGCTGGTACGGAAATTAAACCTTTACAGCTTCAAATTTTATACTGGTGGCGTACCATGAGACGGTGATGAGTCACCACTGTTCTCATCTGCCGTTGGCTTGAGCGGTATGATACCTTCAACTCCGGAAGAGAATACAGAATGCTTTTCATCAGCTGCCTTTGAAGAGGATGTGATATGTTTTTCTTCGCCCGCTCCGCTCACTTCCGAAGCTGTATGCGATTCATCCTCAGTCTGCTTGGACGACACTGCATGCTGACCGACTCCGCCATCAAATTTCGAGCTGGACAGTTGTTCATCAGTGGTGCTCAGAGAGGAAACATTCTGGCTCTGGCCACCCATACCATCAGCGATTGCAGTCGAATGTTTTTCATCCAAGGTTTTGACAGCTGACACCGAATGGTTTTCTTTGTCTCCAATTTTATGCGATACTGCATGTTTCTGCTCCCTCGTTGATAATACCGATGTCTTCTCCAGCAGACCCCCCTTTGTATCCCCATTTGCTAGGTTTTGAACATTTTCAAGGAATTTCCTATGTGTACCAACCAAAGTGGGAACGATGAAGCGAGGTCTGGTCTTTATAGAAAACTGCGGTGATGGTGACCGACGTACCCGTTGACTGTTGTCCGACTCCAGAGCTGTATAAACGTCAAAGCGGTTTTAACTTAGGAAAAGTTCAAAAAACTTAACAACACAATCTTTGTGAATAAATAAAGTTCGTACCTTGTACATCGCCTTTGTTTGTAGGACTTGCCAAAGATGGCCCGACCCTTAAACAAGCGAGTACCGAAAAAACAAGTACGAAAGGTAGGACCCCGTGCATGGCTCACTCCAGAATAGTGGACGAAAGCCCGAACACGAACGCTCTTTAAGCCTCTGGATTTGCGTAAGCACCACAGCAAATACCATACATGAGCATACAAAATGCAATTCCACAAATTTGATGACAATACGTTCCACTTGTTTGAATTCGATAAATGCGGCTATAAAATTTTCAAAGAACTTCAACAAGTCCGAAATGGCTCCTCAGCCTTCCATCATGCACAATAGCATACTCAAGGTTACTTACGTACATCCATTCCGTTCTTCTGACGTTCTTCATCCCCATTGTCATTTATAAAATGGCGTAAATCACGTCCCCGGTCCCACCACATGTGCCACACGTTCCCCATGAATGCGTGGATCGTAAATCTGTAGATGCTAGTAGACCATATGTTAACTTTAGGTAGAATTTAAAAGACCGACCGTCACTTGCCAACCAGTTATAAAAAGGGCTCCAGCATTTCCGTGCTGACTGTACCAATGGAGGTCAAGCTCTCTCCCCAGAATCCGTTGCTAGACTTTGTTAAGCTTCTGCATATCATTCCGTCAAAATTTAAAACATCAGGGCCATACAGTAACCAAAAGCACGTTAAACGAATAACGCATGACAAAGCTCTTCCTCAGCTCTCCCAAATGGCATGTCCAAAAGGTATGGAAGCCAACTATTGCCTCCAAATAACAGAACTACTGCTGTTATTTGATAACGAAGATGCATCTTCCATTGATAACCGTAGTACAGAAGCATTTGTTACTGTACCTGCTTGCCGATGATGATCTTATTAATAATATGAACCATCTGGACAATGAAATCTCATCGACCCTCAAATCCTACGTCAGTCAGTCGTGAAATAGAAAGTGAAAAAGCCGATGGCATTTTCACCAAATCGAACTGAATCCTACTGAATTAGTTTCATATAAAAGTAATATTAATAACAATGATAAACGACGACCGGGATGGCGAGACAGATTAGGGAAGGAAGAGGATTCATCTTGAAAAGTAACAAATGCCGGCCTTCGTATATAAGCTACATTATGTAAAAATCCATGATTACACTTACAGTTAGATAAGCCTAATCAATTCACATCTCTCACAAAACTTCTTGGATCATTACAAAAAATCCTTTTTTCATCTTTCCTTCCTACTCCAAACGTAGTCTAAAACAGTGCATGGTAGTTCAATGCAGGTAAAACAATTGTATTTACATACAAAGTTATGCCTCCAGCTACAATAACTGGACCCTTCCTAATGTATAGCTACACACGTATTGAACAACTCTCAATTATTTTCACTTTCTACATATTTTCATCCCCTCTTCATTCCTCTAGGTTTGTTCCGAAATCTTTCATACGCTTCCGTCATCTTTATGATGAGAGAACTGTACTCAAAGGTGAATCCATGAATGCGTCTCCAGAGCGTAAAAATCCTCATGAAAGCTTGGACAGATCACAACAACTTTTTCTAAACTCCTGTCAAATTATGGCCTTTGTTTTATTATATAGAATTCAAGTCAGCATCAGGATGCAAATCTATTCCAAATATTGCTAGACAAATTGCAACTGAAGCAGTTTCGAACAAAGGAAAACTAAAGTATTTGGTTTGAACCCCATCCGTTACATGGCGCTAGGGAGCAAGTTGAGGAACGTCGACTCACACGGCTGCCAGCTTAGCTGGGCGGACTTGCAAGTTCAGGCGGAACTTTTGCACTTGTACTTTGAATATGCGTGCAAGTGCAAGTTCCA
>JAQFYD010000724.1:0-15813 GCA_034694225.1 Bourletiella hortensis | reverse complement strand
TTTATTGTAAAAAATTAGTATGTTGTTGTACTTTTCGATAGTTTTACGTTTTTGTATGTTTGATGTTCCATTTTGGTATATATTTTATTATTTTTTTTCTTTTTATTATATATTTTTGTTGTGTAACCTTTAATTTTAGAATTTTAAGTGACGCTTCAAAATTTTTTTGCCATATTTTGAAAAATATACGCACTGTTTTGAAATAGGGTAGCACGACCTTGGAAAATAAACATAAAATTAAATAAAATATTGTTTATTTGTTAAACTTAAAAAGACTCGGACTTTGAGTCGCTATTCCATTTGATGTCCAAGTAACATTCATAGTTTGATTTTCTTTTTAAGATTTTTCTAATAAGGATTTTGAATATAGGAAAGTTCTGTATAAAACTAAAGTTCTTGTAAGGAAAATTTTGAGAGTTATTTTCACAATCGTTTGTTGAAGCTATTTTGCGGTATTTGAATAAAAACATAATGTTAAAATTAGCCATCGAAGAACTAGATTCCAGCAATTTATTTTTTTTATTTCTCGGTGGCTTAGTAGGAGTTTCAAAATTCCCTGAGCCAGAAGAAAAGCTGCCGGTGCTTCTTTCTAAAGAAGAAAGCAAATCTGTGTTATCATAAAGAGGTTCTGCTCTATTTCTTTTCCTTGTGTTCATGTTTTCAGACTGTTTAAAAGAATTAAGATCTTGTCTATTTGTTAACGGAGTACTAATGATATTATCACTACTTTCGTATGAGCCTAAAAAAATATTGTTATCTCCAATCTCCCTAATATTATGAAAGCTAAAAGACGTTGATGAATCTGTATTAACCGCCGAAGAATGCGGAATCTTTACAGAAGAAACATCTGAAACAAGTCTTTTATTAACCTTGTCATATATACCATTAACACAAATAACTTGCTCAGAATCTGTCAAGCTTTTTGAACTGGTTAGGTATTCAATCAATTGTTTTTTTGAAGTTTCCAATTCAGTTTTATGTAAATTTTTCAAATTATCGTTCTCAGTTGCTTTTTTAGAGTTGTGTTTAAATTTCAATTCAAGAAACATTGTCGTAGAAGGAATTCTTTCATCACTAGAAAAAGTAACAACCGCAAGATCCATTCTTCCTCCTGCTGTGGGGTTTGCTTCTGAATGAACTCTAGACATGACACCCTTTGTATCATCCAAATTGATAAAAAACCCATGTAAAGCTGCGTGCAAATCCGCTTCACTACTAATTAAACGATCAAATTTAGACATTGCTTTATCAATATTATTAAAGAGTCTAATAACATCTTCTTTATTCAAGTTCTCTTTAAAGCCGATAGCCTCTATTTTTTCAAAGCCTTCGTCTGTTCGGTAAGAAGCGCTTTTCCCATTACTTATATCGATTTTTTGAAAGTAGTAATCCATTTGATTGTTTTCATTATCAAAGTCTTTCGACCAGCCATCTTTAAATTTTTTTTCATTTAGATAAATTTTAATCGATTTGTCTATATTATTTAAAGGTGTTTCATTATTATCTATTTTATCATTTTGAAAAATTTCGACATAAGTGGTTTTTTGATTTTTATTTAATTTGATTTTTAAATTGCCCTTTTCTTCTTTAAAAGAAAACCCTTCTGAGCTTTTAAGTAATCGGCCCAATATCATTAAATTAAAATAATTTCCCTTTTTAGATCCATTTTTAAATACCAGGTTAGAAACAGAATTGTACATATTCATAAGACTTATCTCAATTTCAGTTTTGTCTGCAGAAGCTAGCGATGCTTCAATATCTTTGCTGGATGACCTTTCAATTACATCTGAATTAAGTTTTTGATTATCACTCGATGCTGCACATAATACTACTTTATTCGCAATTGTTCTTATTCCAGGATAAAAATAAGATTTGCTTATTATTTGTTTTATTGCTTTGTTCAAACTGCTTTCATTGCTTTTAAATTCTATTATGAAAGGTATAGCGTCCCAATTTTTATTTAGATCTACATTATTTCTCGAATAAAGTATTAGATCTGCATATCCTTTTCCGGCGACTCTCTCCACATTCACGTCTAAATCGTATCTGTACTTGAAAGCTCCTGTTAGCGCGCCGTGAGAGTTGGCTTGAAGATTTGATTCGTAATCAACATCAAAAGGAAATTTTTTATTATAGTTGTTGATTTGCAAAAAGACCTCTATTAGCTCATCCCCATGCTGTTTAAGAATTTGGTTATTTGTTGTTGATTCTTTAGTATACAATTTTGAGATTTTGTTTAATATTTCATCTAAATTTCGGTAAGCCCGACTTACAAAGCCTAAATCTAACTTTCTCATAACTAGTTTATTTATGTTTATATCATTGGTATCAAGATCAATTATTTTGTTATCGCATTTAGCATTTAGGTTAATCTCTTTGTCAATGAAGTAATATTCTTGACTTATGACATCATTTTGAGTTACTTTGAATTTCTGGTTTTCGTTTAAAAGGTCCAAGTCTTCATTAGTTAAAGACAAAAACTTTTTTGATAAGTTGATATCAACTTCTCCCTTGTGGTCTTTTAAAAAGCTTCTAAATATCAACCCAGGTGGATTTTTTTTATCCAGTACAAATATTTTTAGAATTTTGGTTTTTGCAGAACTTTCTGAAGAGTATGAAATTTCGTCAATTTTGATGTAAATGTTGGATATGTCTTTTAAGACAGTTGGTGATAAGACTGCCATATTGCCCATCATATAGCTGTAATAATAATTTTTATATGAAGGACCAAGATTTCTGGGAGTTTTGTTTAAAATCATTGCAAAATGTTCAGCAAAGCCTTTAGGTTTAGAAGGATCAAATTTATTTGGGTCAAATTCGCCTACAGTATTAGGAACAATTTTTTTAAAATCTTCGGATATAATACGATCTCCAGAACTTAAAAATAATTCAGAAATTTCTTTTCTAGTTTCAAAAATACTACTATCATCGCATACATTTATTTTTGGAGAACTATGAGCTGATCTTTTAAAAAGGTTCTTTTTAGAACATTTCATAAACCCGACTTCATCTTCAGTTATTATTTTCTTTTTTGATGCTTCATCTCTTAATTTTTCCAAATATAAAGTTTCGAGTTCCGCTCTGAACTTGATTTTCTTATCATGGGAATCATAACCGCTTTTTTGGTTTATTTTCACCAAATCTTTGGTTTCTTTATTGATATTATCCAGTTTTGAGATTGTATCCAGTGAAGAATATAATAAAGGTTTAGTCACTTCTTTCATATCTGCCATCAATGTATCAATAATTTTTTTATTAGGTTTAGTTAATCCAAGATTTTCAAACACTTTCGCATGTACTTTTGTATTTTTTAATATTTTTTTTAAATTATGAAGATCTTTACCAGAAAAAGCTCCATTTAAAATGGATTCATATGTTGTAAATGAAGTTAAGTTCCATTTCCAAAAGGCCAAATTATCGTCATTGGTAGAGGCTCCTGATATGTAGGCCATCAATGAACTTATAACTATCTTGTTTAATGGATGAGAAGGAGTTTTAACAATTTCGAAAATTTGACTTTTTTTAGAACCAGAAGCCATAAATGATAATATTAATTGAGGAGATTGCTTGAATTTAGGGATTATTTTGTGGATTTCTTTTACAGATTGAGGCCAACCTAATCCGCTATCAAACCCACTAATAAGTGAAAAATATGTTTTTGGGTTTTTGTAATCCCAATCCCAAAAATGTTTTCCGTCATTTGCCAGCTTTGCACGAGAATAAGCAACTGTACTTGCTGAAGCGAGACTCAATGCCCCAAAAATACCTCTTCCAGCAACAGAAGAGAACTTTACAACTGCAAATCTCAGAACACTACCACCACCGGTAATCAAACCAGGAAACAGAGATAATCCCTCAAAAGCAGCATTATAAGTAGCGATTTCGCCCCACTTGAACTTTGTAAAATCAAAAGTGCCATGCTTAGCTGCCATGGTTAAATACGATCCTGCATAAACCAAAGTGCGAGTCAAAATGAATCCAAATGCAGCGGCACATCCTACTATTCCTAAAGGTGTAAAGAAACCTCCTATAGCTCCGAAAAGTATACCTGTATAAGTGGAGAGCTTATTCCATTCCCAATCAAGAGGATTTCCTCGGTTGTTGGCTGCAGCACCTCCTAAGTATGCGCCTAAAAATGTAGATAAGACGACAATTATTGGCAAAAAAGCAAAGTGACCATTTGGATCTATATAAGAAACGGGGGAATTTCCTGCATATTTATAAGGAGAATAGTATTGAGATAAAGGATCAGGTTGATAAAATCTTCCAATTGTAGGATCATATAATCTTGCATGATAGTTATAAAGTTCTGTTTCTTCATCATATTCTTTTCCATTATACCTATATGATATATCTGAGCTAATGTCTCTTGTATAAAGGCGCATCAATTCGCCATATGGCATATAATCATACGCAGCAACAACTATGCCATTTAATATAACTAATCTTATAGAACCAGAATGATCTGAATATACTAAATAAAATTCACCTTCTCTTAAAAATCCTAATAATGTTGTAGGTCCATATATATATGTAGTAGTCAATGACGTCTCTTTAGTAGTATATTTGTCGATTAAAACCTTGCCTTTATCATCTCTAAAATAATGTTTTTCGCTTATTATCGCATCATTAGGGTCACAATATCTTTTAAATATTCTTTCGCCTTTACCATCGTAATAGAAAGTTAAATAAGAATTATCATTCAGTAAAATTTTCTCCGTTCTTAAAGTCACAGGATGATATTTTATATTTTTAATTAATTTATGTTCAGCCATTATCACATTGCCCATGAAATCATGTTCAATTGTATATATATGTTCTCTATTGATTTCAATTTTTTCAATTTGATTTGGTCTTTCTTCATTATAAGACAATCTGAGTTCATCTTGTCCATTGTAAAAATGAATATTATTTCCATTTGAATCTATCATATAGTTATGGTAATCAAAATTTGATGTTGTGATTGCATAAAAGGAGTTATTATATAATACTCGGACAATATCTTCAATTATTAGAGAATAAGGACTTAATAACGTTTTAAATTCTAAAGTCAATGCATGCAAAAATGTTCCATTATAAATGTAATTATTATTTAGTAGCATTTCATAAACCTTCTTTGCTTTTGCTTTGTTTTCATTCAATAAAAGTAAATTTGGAATTTCAATGTAATTTCTATTCCAGGTACTGTAAGCATCTATGAAATTATCTAAAGAAAGGAGCTCTTTATTCAAAAATGATTTAAGAAGAATATCTTGAACACTAAAAATATAATACTCTTCCAAATTAATCTTTTCAAAATCATTTATCAAGTCAGAAAATCTAAAGTATTCTCTAGTTAAAGATAAGATGGCGGTATCATTCAGATTGTTTGTACCTAAAGATTTTGAATATATGAATTTATTATCTGATAAAATTTTGTATATATCTGTTGATTCTTCAAGACTGACTCCACTTATTCTTTTATGAAACAAATCAGGAGTCAAAGGCCTTATTAAATGTTCTGTGTCATTGTTAAAATACTTTGCTTGCATCAACTCTTGATGGCTTCCATAAGAATATTTATGACCATATGATGGACTAGTACATTTTTCTTCAAGAAGTTTATACATGTTTTTTCCAATAATTCCATTGCAACTAATTGGCATTTCGTATAAATTATTCTTATTGAAAAATTTTATAGGTACGCCATTCTCAGATAAATACTTCTTCTCTTTTAATACTTTTATACATAAAGCAGTTTTATCTTTTAATGCATTTTTAACTTCTACATTATTTCCATATATTTCGAAAATATTAGAATTAATTGTAGACTTCCATTTAGGATAAAATTTAGTTTGCATCACAATTCCATCTCCAAAACCACCTTGTCCATATCCCTGATTAGTATAAAATATTTCTTCAGTTAAAAACTTATCCTCAATTTTAGTTAGAAAATTTGGTGAATTATACTCATAATGACGACAATATCCATATTTCGTATTGGGAAGAAGACACTCAAATTTTATTAATCCAGAAGCATAATAAGAAAAGGTAGCAAAATAATTATGATTCGTT
This sequence comes from Bourletiella hortensis, assembly GCA_034694225.1. Taxonomy (NCBI): domain Eukaryota; kingdom Metazoa; phylum Arthropoda; class Collembola; order Symphypleona; family Bourletiellidae; genus Bourletiella; species Bourletiella hortensis. The sequence goes on along the minus strand of JAQFYD010000724.1, from coordinate 9,759 downwards.
GGCACCCCCAAAGATACAAGTTTTCCTAACTTGTCATACTTATGTATTAAATGTAAAGTTTTATTAGCACTTATTTCTGGATAAATTATTTTGCTGATTTTAGTATTCATATAATCGTAAGTAACTTTGGGATAAAAGTCTTCATTAAAATAATTTGAAAAATATGTTGTTTTTGAAGTCGTCATTTGATAAATGTTCTGTTCTATATTATCAATAATTTTAATATTATCTATGCCAGAATGTGTTATTATTTTCTTTACATAGTTTCTTGAATATGGATCAGTATGCTCTTCGTTATAATCAAAAACTTGAGATATGATTAAATCATCAAAATCTGTATTTATGTTTGATTTGAGTTCATCGATTGTGTATTCTTTTGTTAAATATCCAGTCATGACTAATTGACTATAACCGTATTTATTATATATTATTGATTTAATTGAATTTTCGTAATCACACTTTACAATAAATATGTTTTTGCCGTTTGAATCATAAATGAACCTTATGTTTCCCTCGTCCCTATTACCTTTTAGAATTAAGTTTCCTGTTTCATCGTATAAGTATTTAGTAGCCAAAACATCTTTTAACTTGATTAGTTCTCTATCGCTATTTTGAAATAATTCACTTGTAGCATTGTCATAATTGCCAAATTTTGTATAATAAGCTTCGACAACCTTATCACTATATAAAGGAGGGAGAGACATTGATAACTGGTTTTTATCATCGTATTCAAATAATGTGAGATGTTTTCTTTTATTTGGAGTAATGACATATGTTGCGATTTTCCTGTCATCTTTGTTAAATACATTTATTTTTCGATTTTGATTTTGAAGTAATTCTTCTTGATATTTATAGCCTTGGTTTTTACTAAACAGACTAATAATAAATTTTTCTTGGGTATCTCTTTGAATCTTTTTATTATATTTTCCTTGTATAGAAAACTCTTTACCGGGTAAGCCTTTGATAGATATTTCATTTAATGGATTTACATGATGTTTATTTCTATTGTAACAATATCCCTCATCGCGAGGATTGTTATCAGAAACTTCTCCTTTAATGATATGAGAGTTCCATACAGAATCGGTATGGTCGGCTGTATTGGTAACAAAATCGCTCCTATATTCTAGAATTGAGCCCGGATCTTTTCTTGTAACTCTAGTTGACTTAGTTACTATAGAGGATCTACCGATTTTATCTTGAAGTTCCGCGGTTACAATAGCACTATTTTTATTCTCATATTCAATCCTTTGAATTATTTCATTAAATTCATTTAAATATTCCACTTGTAAACTAGGATTGTTGAGAATAAAAAAATCTTTGATCATTACATTTCCACTAATTGTCATATTAAAATTGTTCCAATTGTAAATAATATGATCATCGAATATAACATCGCACAGCAATACACTGTTAATAAAGAGAATTAAATTGTCTGAATTTATCACTAATATCAATTCTCCGTATGACGATAAAGAATGCAAATTAATATATTTTTTCATATTTATATTTAAATAATTGGTGTCATTTCTATTTAAAACCAAGGCTTTGTTATTCCAATTGAATTTTATAAATGCGTTATTTTCAAGATAATAAATGAATCTAACAGATGAGCTTTCTTTATTAACAAGTCTGTTTAATGGGATTAACAAATCCTCTTTATTATTTAGATGAAATAAGCGATTTTTAGATCTTCTCCAATTGTTTTTATTAAATATCTTCCAAAAATATTTAAAATGGTATTTGTCAAATGTGTGATATAATCCGTAGTCTGGCTTAATTGTTAATTTCATAGCATAAGGATTTTTTATATTACTTCCCACTAGCTCCGAATTAAAAGACTTAAAGATAGATGAAGTTAAGTATTGAATGCTGTCATCAAAATCTGTAGTGGCTATCTCTTTTTCTTGATCATTATAAATAATTTTTGATATAAATCCATTATTTTGAATAGTTTCTTTTTGATTTTTTGATACCACATCATAAGATTTTGCAGTAAAATCGTGACTGATAGGTGAAAATCTTATATGATCAACATCAATATCTTCATTTGTGGTTTCTATTTTAACTTCTATGTTAAATTTAAAATCTTTGATTTTTACTAGATTTATATAATGAGATTCATTGTAACTCCTCAAACTGTATAAATATTGTTTATAGATATTGTTAATTACAGTAAAATCAAGAATGTATTCATGATATGACCATTCTCCGTATAGATATTTTTCTTTTCCTAATGAATTAATAATATGGTCTCTTGTAGGGGTTTTTATAGCTATTTTTAAAGGAGATTTGTTGGTATTCTTGTGATTTCTTATATAAGTCGATACTACATAATTAATATTTTGATATTTTGGAGTAAATTGTCTAGATATATACGCTAAATCATTGCTTGGAGATAAAACTAAATAGTTATTTCCCGTTAAAGAAAAGTTATTTTTTATTAAACTTCCATTTTTTATTTTCCAAAGTTCATTTGTAGAACCATTTGAATTTTCTTCGTAATCCTCAAATCCATAAAACAATATGACTTGGTCATCAATGTTGTATGGGGATATATCAGATATCACTAAATCTTTATCGCGATCCATAATCTTGCTATTATCTTTTTTTGGATCACCAGTTTCATTTTTAGTATCTTGTTTTTTAATATCTGATTTAATCATGGCATCATTATTATCATAAATTAATTTCTTCTCTTCAATTGTATTATTATTAAAATACATTTTGTAAGATTCCCTAGTAAAGCCATTTACTTCTTTATCTCCTCCATGAATAATATCCACATCGGTATTATAAAACTTATCTTTCTGATTACTGGTTAAACTCCTTTTAAACAACACATCTCTACTTAATCCCGATTTTGAAAAAAATTTATATTCGCTTACGCATGTAATATTCTTGTCAATTATATTGCTAATTTGTCTTACTATAAGACTATGTTTATATTCGCCTTGTTTTTGTGTTGTTACTAAAACTGATTGGTCTCCATAAAATAAGTCTTCACCATTGATATATGTTTCATCCAAGATTTGATCATTATTAAAAGCAAATAAAATGACTCTAGATTTATGTTGATATGCAAAATATAATGGATAAATGTTTATAAATTTTCTTGAATAATCAAGGCCCACTGTTTTAAATACCGATTTAGCAGGATTACTAGTATAACCATAAAAAGATATACGACCAAGTTTATGATTATAAGACATTTTTAAGTTTTTGCTTAATGTAGTGGCTTTTGAATCTTGCTTTTCTTTTTTAGTCCATTTAGATCCACCAAATAATAAAACCATGTCTTCATTTTCTATTTTGGTTCCCTGATTACTAAATAATAGCTTTCCACTAAATATTTTTTGTATAAAATTTTTATGCAAATTTTCGTCAGAGTTATAATAATTGATAATGGATTCCATTTCAGATGGATCAGAATATGTTTCACTTATGGATTTAATTACTGCCCTATACTTTTTGTCGATTATTTCATAGTTTATTCCAAATGTTTTGCCATATGCTTCTAGTGTAAAATTCGTATGAACTACTCTTTGTTGAAACAAACTTCTCTTTATTTTATAAAGTGTATAAGTATTTCTTTCGATCAAATATAAACGAGCAATAATTGATAAGACACCATTTTTGTCCAGTTCCATGACAATTAATGTAATCAAATCTTTACTAAAATGTATTCTATTTTTAAAATATGATTTTCTTATACCATCCTTAGTTTGGCCATCTAAGTCAAATGTGTATATTATTTTTTCTGTATCATCTTTTATTTCACTGTCAATTACTATTTGTGTAGTCGCGCCATTATTTAAAGTATAAATAGAAAGGGTGTTATTAGAAAACAAAACAAAGGAATTTTCTAAAACGGCAGCGCCTATTGTCGGTTTAGCAAATACTGCAAAAACATTTTCTCCTATTTTGGTGATAGACTCCTGACGGAAATTGTTTCTAATATCTAGAAAAATAACTAAATTTAGATACCTTTAATTGATTCATCTATATTTTTAGAGGAATGTGACAACACCATTGTAGTAGGGCTTTTACGAATTTTGTGTCTAATATCTAAAAATAAGTTAAATTTTATACCTTCATTTTTAATTATCAAAACAGTCAAATCGGCAATTGAAGAATCTTCAACTAAATCACTTAAAAAACTGTCTACCTTGTACTCATCATTCCATCTAGATTTATTTCTTGTAAACTTGTATTGAAACGTATGATTATTAAACATTTTTTCAACAATAATATTATTTTCAAAAGCGATAAACTTGGTAATGTTAAGCTTTTTAGTATATGTTTGAACTATAGAAACTTCATACTCGAAATAAGTTTTAGTAAACTCTTCATTCAATATCTTAAGTATAAACCCATGCTTATACTCAGTAAAATTTTTTACATCAATAATTGCAGTGTAGTTGTTCCCTTTTGCTAATAAAGGATAATCATTTATCTCATAAATTAAAGTCTTATCATTTTCATTGAAAAAGCTATTGTTGTAGGTTACTGGAGGACTCAATAATTTTAAATTTTCATATTTCATGCCGAATTCTATATCCTTAAAAGCAACATTATTAATATAAGCATCATCATTCAAGTATGTATAATTAAAATTGAAAACTTCTTCAATTTTTTCATTTAAAAAATGTTGAACGATTTTGTCTAAAAGCATGTCATTATTTCTTTCAATATAATGAAAAATTATTTTCTGATAAAATTCATTAGAAATAAACTTGTATTCAGTTATTACGTGATCTTGATTAAATATAGTTGGTACATTGATGAAGCCGTCAGAATCAATACAACTAAGATGATCATAATATTTGGGCAGCTTTTTTTGGTAGAAGTATTGAATCTTTGTATCTTCTCCATCATGAATTTCTTTTAATAAAACGTTTGAAATGCATGATTCATTAAGAGTCGAGATGTTTTCTTTGATTAATTCGTATTTATAATAGAGGGTTTTATTTGATGTTTTATCAAAATGCTGATTAAGATACCATATATCAGTATACTTTCTCAAATGAGTTTTATCAAATCCTCTGTTTCTCCAATTTTTCCAATTGAAATTGTGCCTTGTAAAGCTTTGACCTTTATTACCTATAGAATTTCCGTAAACTAGTTTAGAAAGTTTGCTCTCAATAACCCAAAAATCTTTATGAGTGTCATATTCTATATCCATTTTTTCTATATCTGAGGATTCCTGGTTTTTTATTTTATAAGAAACTTTTCCGTCCAAAGTATATAAATAATCTAATTCTAAACTTACGTTTTCGATTATTATATAGTAGCTGTATTTTCTTGAATTTAGACTTCCATTTTCGTTTAAATAAATGTAATTATTAACAAGATTAATACTCCATCCCGTACCTGAAATTGATGGCTTCTTATTATTGCTATTGTAATTAAGTAATAAATTTATAGATAATAAGTAAGAAACCGGTTGCTTTATTAACGGTATCGAAAATTCTACTGATCCTTTTTTCATATTAACAAATCTTTTATAGTCATTTACATCAAAATATTCACTTAAACTTCTTACCAAAAAGAGATCCGTGATAATTTTATATTTAATATCATAAGATTCTGGTAATATAGAATTCTCAATTACATCATGATTTTGAATAAATGGATAAGTTTCATATGGATCAATTTTTTTAGTTGTAATGGTAGCATTTATGATTTTTAAAGAAAATAGATCTCCATCAGGTAATTGAGCAAAAATCATTTTATCAACAGTTGAATTACTACAAGGTAGTATTTCCACAATGACCATGTTTTTTTCAAATTCATTCAAATTTCTATTATCTAGAATTTGTATCCACCTATTTTCTTTCAGGGAATAATGCATAATTTCTACACCCCTAGGTCCCGTAAAAATCAATTTATCTTGGTTTCCATAACCCAAATTAGATATTATTATTGTTTTAGAAAAAGAATCTTTCCAGCCGTTTCGAGTAGAGAATCTAATATCATTGCTACAAGCATAATATATTGTAGTAAACCTTTTGTTGCAATATAACAAGAGACCTTCGGTATGCAAAAATAAGAATTCGATTGATGTATCCGAAAAAACTCCAAAAAATATATGGCTATTTGATTCAAAAAACCGATTTTCAATTGTCTTGATTTTTCTAATAGATAAATCATCTATGATATAGAAATCTATCTCAAAATTTGAGACTTTGTAAATCAGTTCTTTTTTTGGCGAGCAAAGATAATTCATTATATCTGGAGACGCTTTTAATAAATCACAAAATTTAAGATTTTTTAAAGGAGAACTATCAAAATTTTCGTTATGATTTATATTGGAAGTATCAATTTCCAAAAATGGACTGTTGACTCGTTCTATTAGTTCTCCGTTCTTATTGTATCTGTATCTGCTTTTTGATAAAGATTTTTTTGTAATTTTGTGATTATATATTAAATCACCATGCTTTATCAATACCCCAAAACCATTACCTCCAAAATCTCCATAAGTCAAAATTTTATTAACCAAAGGTGAAAGATATTGAGATCTAAATACTACAAATCCAGAGAAATCTTCCTTGGGCTTAAGTATTATAATATCATAAATATATTTCATAAATATTAAATCGGAATCAAAGGGAGAAATGTCCTTCAAAATAACCCAAGGACTTTCACCAGGAGGATAATCACTTCTTATTTCCTTCGCATCTTGTTCAAATTTCAATTCATATTCAAGAGTCTTGTAGTCAAACTGGTACCCTAGAATTTTTTCTCTTTGTCTAAAACATAACAGTTCAACATCCTTGCTAAACTTTACCTTGTAAACACCATGCACCTTAGAATTTTTAGTTTTTGTTTTTAATTTTTTTGATAATTGTATTTGCAACATTTTGTTTATTTTTATTTTTTGATTTACTAATATTTATAATGAAATTTGTTTATAAAGTTTTACTTTATAAAAATTTTAAGCCAAGAAATTTTTACAATTTTTTTAATGGAATTGTCTTTGAAATAAAAATTCAAGATCTTCATTTTAAAGAAACTGTAAAAACGTTTAAATATCATATACACAAATATTGAATTAATTTGTGTTTTTGCAAATAGCTTTATGGGGTAAATCTATTGAAGATCGTTAAATACTTGATTTTATTGCTTTACATTATATGTATACGGCTTGGCATAGTCAAAATTTAATAGATTTTCATAAGATTCAAAGTAATATTTAATAAGAACGGGCATAATGCAGGATCGATTTTTATTCATCGAAAAATATTTCAAAATATAATTGATGTATAATATCATTGAAACAAAATATGTAAAATAGTACTTTAACTTACACATTTAAAGCTTAATCAAAAAATATATTATCATTTTTAAAGATCTACATATTATAATAGCTAAAGACTTATGAATAAATTTAAAACATCTACATTCATTCTTATGATGCAACTTTTATGTAAGTATCACAATAATCATAGTTTTTACAATATTTTATATATTTTTTTAGAATTAATGTCACATGACAATTTATTTGTAAAATTTATCAAAAGTTTTCCAAATCATGCATAATGTTTTTCTCAAAATGAAAGCATTTAGAACTTTATTTTTAATGTGATGTTTAAAGAACAAATCCAACTAAAATGCACGGAGATAATATTATAAATGTCCCTGGGGCATTCGCTTGTGTTTAAATAGCCTTATTCTATATCAGAGATTAAAGACATAAAATCTTGATGTTAAATTATTCTAGTCATATTAACAATGATGTATTTATTTTTCAAATTAAATGAATTATAGATATATATTCTAATTCCCTAAGCGATTTTATAATTGTAAGATTGATTACAAAAACAAAGTAATTTATTAAATATGATATAAAAATAATGATTTTTTTAAAATTCACAAAATTTAGACTATGCATAATGAGAAAGCACAAAATATTTAAATTAAAATATTTAAGGATTTCAAAATTTTTAATATAATCGATTATATTGCAGATTATTTTGGCCAAGAGTTTCAAAAAATTGCTGAAAATATATATTGATTTATAGTCAAGAATACTTTAATAAGTGTAAAATTTAATATGCTATTTAATAATATGATAAATAAGAAAAATAACTCTCACAAAAACTTTGATAATAATCTTTTATAAGATAATTTTCGGACACGCTATCCGAAAAAAATTCAATAATTAGGCGTTTTCTCCAATAGATTCTTGGCAGATTTTGAATTTTTGTAAAAATTGATATACTTTATATGCTTGGCGAAATAAAAAATTCGATAGTTATATTTTAAAAAATTAATATGTATACTTTATAATTAAATTACTCATGAAAATGATAAAGTTTACAAGATAGTGCTGTGCTAATAACTTTTAGCCTAAATTACGTTTTTTAATACATTTAGCGATATATGTTAAATGTAGAAAAGTTCTCTTGAAAAATTGCATATTCTTAAATATTTTTAATCAATTTGCTTAAAAATTGCCTTTATTGTGACTGAAATCATTATGCATTTATTGGATCTTAAAAAATTTTCAGAAGTTAATTTGATATAATTGCTAAGTACAATAAACCCTCATTATATTACCTAAAGTGATATTTGAGAATTATCAAGGGTGGTATTGAGACGAAGATTTATACAAAATGAGAAATTGGTATAAATAGATAGCAAAATCAAATACAGCCTCAAGTATAACATATTTCAATAAAATTAGTTGTTTGGGCCAAAGACATATTTTTGCTTAAATAAGGCAGATATCTTGGTAATACGTTCCTTATTTTACGTCATTTCGTATATCTTTATAATATGATTTTGTCAAAGATACATTATGATGTTTTCTGAAATCAGGGGTAATATTAATATATAACCTTTTATTGATCTGGTCGCTTATCTTTTACTTATATACTTGTTTCCATACTCCTTAATATGAGATTTCATTTAATCAAATAGTAGTTATTGGAAATTAAACCTGAAATACCGTATTTCATGCGTTTTTTGCGCAGATCACATGTACGTTTTTTGCGATGAATCGAGCGGAATAAGGTATTATTTAAGCATTAAACCAAATATTTATCTCAATAGTTAGATCTATTATTATAGACAAAATTTGTGGCCAGGCGTTTTCAAGTAATCCGAAATCATTACACATTTTCAAATTTAACTAAAGAAATATAAAAATAGAAAAATGAAGATTAAAAAAGTACAAAAGTAAAAGGACAAAGCATTGAAAGAGCAATCATAAACTGTATATTTTTTATTATTAGGTATCTTTAGTACTCATGTCAATTATTTAATAAAATAGTTATTATTTATATCTTACGTATTTATCGAGAATTTTATAATTTGTAATAACTAAGTAGGCTTTCTTACAAGTATTTTTTTTGTTAAAAAATCAGGATTTACTTGAAAAACCTAAAAATGTTCACTAAACATTCCACAATAGGAATTCAATTTCAAATAATATATTAATAACAATTAATATATAATATTGTAAGCATTTACTTCACTAATAAATTTTCTCAAATCTCCAAGTTTAATTAATTTTTAGAATTTAAAAAAAGTCTCTTTATTTATTATATATTTTCTTTCTTATATATTAATTTTTTAATAGTATACCTAAGGTATATAATTCATAATACAGTAATACCTCCCAAACTCAGAATTTAAAAATCTGTTTCAGATGCCTGAAACTACCTCCAAAACTTAGAATTCTAAGTTTGAGAGGGATAATGATTAAGCCATTATATTAAAGAGAAATGGCTTAATAGCGAGATTAATATACGAGAT
>JAQFYD010000723.1:0-15819 GCA_034694225.1 Bourletiella hortensis | reverse complement strand
AAGGATTCTTCAAAATTTTGAAAGAGTTAATGGCGATCAACACGAAGACTTTGGAAAAAATTGATATGAGCGACCAGATTTTCCCTTTGACTCGGCTTTCTTTCCGACCAATAGTGAACTTGAAAACATTAGCTATTTCTACGGGAGGCGACATGGAGCAAGTCCTAAATGTCCTTCGTTCCACAAACTACTCGGAACGTCTACCTGCTCTCGCTGAAATTAAAATAGACCAGTATTTCGATTATAATTCAGAATAGCTAAACGCTTTGGAGAATACCGCGGTTCCAGCCCAGCCGACGTCCTCTGCTAGTATTACCAAATTGAATCTGTCGATTGATACAAAGGAAAGTTTATTTCAAGGATTCAGCCTCGTTTTCCCGAATGTGACTGAACTTATCGTTATGCAACCAGAAATGGAATTCAGGACCGAGATTCTGTATGATCATCTGTGGGCTCACTGGCCGCTCCTAGAGTCCATTTACCTGACGGAAGAGAGTAGTGCCGAAAATTTCGATGCTGAATTTTTGGGCATTTATCCAGAGGAAGCAGAGATTTTAATGGAGGAAAGTGATGCGTCTCTGGAGAAGATGAACATTGTGCCAATCCGCCCCTGCATTCTTACTATGCCACGTAAGATGCATTCATCTTTAGAAATATTAGGTGTAAATGTTAACCTAAATCCACATGACTTTTATTTAAACGCTTTGAAATGTTTCTAGGTCTGAAGTCATTGAAGATCCGGTTTGATGAGTGGGAGGTTGACGATGACGAAGAGTTTTTGGATCCAGATCAGATTTTCTTGTCCAGAGTGACAGGAATTTTGGCATTCAGGAAATTGAAAGAGTTGGGTGTTTGCGTACAACTAGTTAGTCGATGTCCAGAAACTGTCTCAAGTAAGTGAAAGTTAACTGCCCAATCCCTAAATTTCCGTACCACATAGCTCAACTATCGTTTAAGTCATTATTATTTCTGCTTTCAGACCTGGCTCATCTGATGCCATTCGCTTCAGTCATGGTAGTTGACGATGACGAGTACTACTGAGTCTACGCTTGTGGAAATCGTTTGGAATAAAAATTGAAAATAAATTACAGCAACTGTCAGATTGAAGTTATGGAATCAAATTTATGAATTGAAGACGAATGCAGCATCAGTTAAATCAATGCATTATGGATTGAGTAGGCTAAGAATGTTAAATCATGTTGTTCAGCGTATTCTCTACGTTGCAGTAGAAATGCAGCTTGTATGTGTTTTTTGTATTAACTCAAATGGATTTTGTATAGCATTCGTAATAAACGTTGCTATAGCTTAGAGCACTAGTAAGTGTAAAATAATGCCAACTTATTACTGTACTCAACAGAAGTAACATCGGTAGTTGCTCCATTTTCCATTCCATTCCAAATTTTGGGAGTTCCACTGAGGATGCCACTATAGGATTTGAATCAATTAGACTGAAACCGCAGGTCATATTTGACAGGCATAGAACACCCCACGGCATTCCTCTACGCCAAAAACACTAAGAGGGCGGTGTTTTCATGCATAATTTACAAACAGATATTAATGTTATGGTTGCTGCTCGTAAACACACTCTGTCATGAGCTGCAATAATGGTGAGAAGGAAAACATGTTTATGAACAATTCAGATAATTTGTAGCGATTTTCCATGTCTCTGCCAATCATTAGAGCTTGGAAGCTGTCAAGTACCTGAGCCAACTATCTTCCATCCTTCGTCAAGAAATGCAGAAAGGCCAGCCCTGAATTTTTGTTGCGACATTCTGTGTAAAACTTCTGGTACAGCTCGTAAACAAACTGACAGTGTCGCAGTTCTCTCTTTTTTCCAAAAACAAAGCATTTTTTTTGTATTTTTAACGCGTGTTGTGAGCAAAAAGAATGGCCTCCAAAATCAGGCCTGTTTTCAAAGAGAGTCGTTTCTTAGCGATAAATGAATCCCTAAAGTCCAAGGTGAAAGAGCAGGCGGAAAAACTCTTACGTGTGAATGTAAACCTCTGTTGCCAACTTTGCCTTCTGCCATATATATTGTAACCAAGAGCCCCAATGGAGTAAAACTGTATCATGCACCACCTCTCAGGCGTTTGGTTTTCTGGTTGAATTTTTGCCTACTAGTGCTCAACATCTTCCACAAAATTTGGGTGTATGTGAACCAATTATATTGTAGCTCTTCAGCAGACCTCACGGTGTTCATTTCATTTGATGCCATTCTGCTTTACGTCGTTCCCCTTTGCTCATGCATCGGATGCATTCTACTGCCGGATGAGACCATTGAAATTTTTAACAGTTGGCCGGTTCTGCTTTCGTACCTTCACGAACGACAAAATTACGAAGCTGAGGAAAAACCAGTTCGGATTCGAATCTATGACGATTTGATTGGCTCGATTAAGATTGTACTTATTGCAAACTCTACAGTTAGTGCTACATTGACAATGGTGGCTCTTGCGGAAGTGTTCCCCGATTTACCGTTTCTGTTGCTGAGGACGGAGCACATACCGGAGATATTACTTTATGGTCCATCGTCATCGAGGGTTTTGCTTTGGAGGATACCAGTTTCAGTTGTAAATGGTCATATTCTTAACATGAGTACGCCATTGTGTGGGCTGACAGTTGCTATATAACGAATTTTTAATTTTGTTCGTGTGAAACAGGAAAATTCAAGTAACCTTGGAGAACCATGCTGAAGTGAGACGACTTTATAATGCACTTCTGCTCCACAACAAGCTCTTCGTGTCTTGGTTCAGAATGACAATATGCCCCATCCTGTTCAGCCTTTCTGCACTTATCACGATTTTCATGTAATTTGCCCTAGCAAATGATGACATGCCGGTCATCATGACAGCTTTCTTCCTGGAGGCAGTAATAGTGTGCTCTATAGCAGTATTTGGAACCCTAATTGAAATCGTGAGAGTTATCAACTCTTCTAAGGCTCTTTTACAAAACCTTCATCCAGACCATTTGGAAGGGTTGTCGCGTTTGCAGAAGAAATTTTACTTTTATAAAGCCACATCAATGCGACCAGTTTCTTTCCCAGCTTGGCATTTCGGGTAGATTGCCTTTGGTGTGCCGGTGGCATGTTGGAATGAAGTCGTAAATCAACTATGTTTCCTTTTGAGCTTGTAGGGGTCCAGTATAAGGCTTAACATGGACCCCAGACAAGGCTATTATCAAGGCCACGGAGGTCGTCCTTGTTTTTACCTTAATCCCCAAGAATTTTATTTCATATTGCCATAGAATGCGGCTCAGCGGCTTTAATATAGGCTCCTATAGTCGTAACTCTGTTGAAATTACTTCCTCCATTACTGTCGATGATTACCGTATAAAGTTGGCCAGGAAGACGATACTATCCCACTTATTTTAACGTGTTCCCTCTCCCTCAATTAAACCGTTCTGTTGATTTCCGTCATGTAATTACTTAAGCTTCAAAGCTAAGCCAAAACTTTCATCGTTAAAACAATTATGTCGTCATAGTTTACAGACTGGAGTGTTTAAAACTTTTCCATTTACAAGCCGCTGCCCGTTCCATTACATTTACTGCGTGTAAGTCCGTGCACAAGTTCACTTGTAACTCTGTTTAGCTCAACCATGGTTTAACCGGTGGACCCGAATTTCGATGCAAATCCCCAAAATGCTTTCAATAAAAGAGAGCGCATGGCTATTTCGACTGCTACCCATCTGTTCGTTCCTTCATATCTTCCCATTTACTGTCGACCACAAATGTGGAAAGCTGGAAAAGTTTGGCTGAAAAGATAATATGATCTGGATCTTTCTTTACGCAGTCGCAATACTGAACTACATCCGTGGGCTGAGCCAGTTCTTACTGCTGCTGGCCAACCGACCTGATGAGGTCGTTCTGCATCATCTTCCAGTTTTGTTTGATGGAATCATAATCATGTTGCTATTTCATCCGGTTGTGATCCTTGCAATTGAGTACGAGAGTGACTTGGTGGTAAAAGTATTTAATGAACTGTACCGGGGGGAGGCTAATGATGGATTGAAGAGGGGGCAACCATTGTGGAAACTTTCTATAGAAGAACTGACAGCATTAGGAGGTGGTTGGATGGTCCTGGGTGCGTTAGTGCTGTACATAGTGGTAGTCATTCTGATGAACGGCTTCTCATATCGTAATCGACAGTTCGTGAAGGCATCGGTTGTTGCCAAGGCAATATCGGCCCTGCTTGAACTATTATCCGTGTCCATTGCCGGATTAAACATGGGCTTCTTGTTGTCACTTAGCTGTCTTGCCTTGTCCAAGCTGGATTCCGTCTATTCGGAAATTACTACACTTTAAGGTACAGACTCATTGTTTCACTCTTATTTAAGTCAGTACATGTATAATCTTATTAAACGGTAAGCTTAAATAGATTATCATTTCGTTCTTCAGGAAGAAAACTCATGGACCAGCTGTTGGGAAGGCTTCGTTGAAGGTGGTCCGGGCTGCATTTCGGACTCAACTGTACGTTCAACTTCTGAACAGAGTCATTCGCTGGTTTGTGGAAGCCTTAAAAATCGTTTGCATTGGAGCGGCTATACTTCATGGCTACTTTGGGGTCCGATTCGGTCACACCAATCCTATCATTCCTGCATTTTGTGGCCTCGTTCATGTCTGCGGCTTTAGCTTTTACTGCGGAGGCTTCCAGATGGCGTCCCAGATTAAGGAAATGCAGCTTAAGCTGAAGAAGCAACTACTAGCTGGGCATACAGAGGGGTTTACGAGGAAGGAAATTCTGAAGTAAGCAAATGCTCTTCGTTTCACGGGCATACAAGTGGGCAGCTTCCATGAAATGGAGAGGAACTCGGCATTAGTTTTTATTGATTACGTGGAGAGACAATTAATTAGTTTACTACTTGCATTCTGAACGGTAGCTGGAGGTTTGTGCCAGAAATTCATGTAGTTTTATTACAAGGTTAGGCAGTTTTTGGCCCTTTACGTCATTCAATTTTAACATCCGGTATGAGACCATAAAATTGATTTGCAGTGCAACATGCAGGGGAGGAAAAGTCAAAAAAGACACAAGGGAGCCTAGTTGATGAGAACCGAATAACTTCTGTTTTCAATTCATGCAAACAGTTAATACACCTCGCGAGGTCTAGCTTCTGCATCTGATTTTTAATATCTGGAGCAATTAGCAGAATTTCTTCATGTTATAATCACTGACACATCGGCTCTGCGACCCATATAAACTTGTCCTACTAACATCCCCAGCCATTTTCCACTTCCCGTCCGGGTGTCTCGTCATGGTAGCCTCAAACGTTGTGTTACTCGGAAGAACTTAAAGTGCAATGCTGCACGTAAACTGCCGATTCTTCAGCCTTGGGTCATTCGACGCCTTCACTTGGAAGCATGTGCCCCTGATCTTCTGGTTTTCAGCTTGCATAATCTAGGCGTTCAGTGCGTGATGGAGATGAAGCTTAAAACCATTTTCTGAAGAAATTCCATCGAGACTTGAAATGCTAGTCTTGGCCCTTGACACAAATTGCACTTTCCTGTTGACTCATCGTGGCCCAACATGGCCTCTAACCGGGACAGGAGGGCATTGCAATAGTAATCCGTCGGCTGGTGCCAAAAACCAGCTTTGTTACGACTAAAATCACTAAAAGTTGCGATCCTGACCACATCCTCTGCGTAAACTGTGCGATACCCCTGCTGTGAATAGTTATTCCAAATGAATACGCAAGGATGGAACACTTGGATCTTGTGTTTCCAACATCCTTCTGAAAGCTCTTGGACAGACTTTCCAGTTGTCATGGGAACTGCGAGAAAAATGCAGAGGATAGTAGGACATGCGGTAGACACCTTTAATCCCATTTCGATAACGTAACTCACCAATATTTGGAAAGGTATTATCTTCAACTTTGGTTTATCCATCTATCCCCACAGCGTTTGATTCTTTTGTAAGCAACTCAAATGTCCGTGGCATAACACGCATGAAATTCATGTGAGAGACTGTGTCAAGTCCCAAAATTAAGACGTTGACCTTCTGCCTGGTTGCCGTTTTTTCGTGCTCCACGATATATTTCTTTGGCGATACTTTTCCAATTGCCATAGAAGGTTTCGTATGAACGAATCCCAACATGTGTACAATGATGGTTCTGACGTGGCCATTTTGCTCTTGTTTTTACAGTAGACCGTTATTAATTCAGAGGAAACGTTCGTACGATATCCAACTGGATGACATTTTGTGCCCTCACTGCAATGATCAACTGAACTAACGTATGCTTTCCATAAGGGAATCCGTGAGAGTGAAACCCAGCGTTCTTACGTACTTATATTGTCACTCCAACCACGCTCAAATGACTCGTAACAGCAGTTGAAGTAACCGAGATCTGCTGGATCCTGAACTTGAATTAACGTTGTGTCCAAATCAGTCCTAAACAAGATCGGATGGTTCTTCGAGCAGTTCACTTTTTCTAGAGGCTTCTTATACAGGGCGTTTCAGCGTAAATTAACCTACTTTGAAGTGGAATAACTTCTGAACCGCTGAACCGATCCGGACGAGAAGACACTTTTTGAAAACTAGAATCTTGGAGACCTTTTTTCGATTTCTCATACCTGATCACATCCACCGGAAAGTTTCAGAGATAGGCCGGTCGAAAAAATACCGGGATTTTAACATTGTTTTTAATAGGTATTTACATGCTTTTAAATGCTAACTCCTCAACTTTGAGAGCCTATATATCTCCGAAACTAATCGTCGTAGAAGCATGTGTAGTACATCATTGTGACGGGGAAAGACTGGAGAATATTTCTGTGACATTTTAATTTGGGGTCATGAGGTCACAAGTTTTGGAATGCCGAATGAGGTATTGATTTTATTAGCTAAAAATAATCTA
The DNA here is from genome assembly GCA_034694225.1 of Bourletiella hortensis. Taxonomy (NCBI): domain Eukaryota; kingdom Metazoa; phylum Arthropoda; class Collembola; order Symphypleona; family Bourletiellidae; genus Bourletiella; species Bourletiella hortensis. Next base: position 8,979 of record JAQFYD010000723.1, on the reverse strand, counting down.
CAGTCTTCATCGGTAATTATATCGTTCATTTAGGATGACTGCACGAAAAAGTGTTCCTCACCAGAAAGTATTTGGATAATACTCCAAAAGTCTGTTTGGTACGCACTGTACATACAAAAGGGGACACGGACGCGCACAAAGAAAAACAAGCATTTCTGTCCAGCGCATAAAACTCCATCGCTATTACTCTTCCTTGTGGTTGAAGCCATGGCTGGGCTAGAGTCTGTAGCTCGAGTTTCAACGAACACCAACTGCAGTCAGTTGTTACTTTTACTAATGCTACGGCTTGTACATGCCGTTATCGTTAGTAGAAAATAAGTTTGCAGAAAAACCAAAAAACGTTGCGGAACGAGTTTTTTAGATGCTGATGTATGGCATTCATTGCCAGAGCAGCGACCCAGTTCTTTCGGGAGACAAGTAATTCAACGTATGATATCAATAATTATATGTGTCCAAATATTAACATCCGCTTTGCGAAACAAGACCAACGGCGAGGATAATTAAGAGTCCAAGGAAAACACACTTTATTAAACCAACTAAACAATTCCACAAGCAGGCTGTTCTTCAGGAATTTTGCTTGTGTTTGGAGCAAAGCGTTTAAGTGAATACATCATGCTTTGAAGTCTAGTAAAATCAATGGAGTGCGACATGATAGAAACATGTAATGAATGCTGCATCTCAACTATTTGCTCCCCACCTTAACTCGGGAGCTTACCCACCTCTTCTACTCAAAAGAAGGCTGGCGGAATTTTCAGCGATAATGCTTAGACTTGTAAGCACGAGCTGTTTGTCTGCGTAGAAATATGATCCCACCAGAATCCGAATGGGTGGAGTTGACCTCAGAAACCTTGCGAACCATGCATTGCCTCTGTAGTGGCGCCATTCCATCAGAACGTCTCTTGAGCTGTCAAAGACGCTGGCAAGCCTGCTGTATATTACAGTCTGAATGAGGATTAGTGCACTGGCTGTAACTACCACATGGATTTTTCTTGGCCCTTCATCCCACACAGCTTCACAGATGCCGAACACGATCAAGCAAATTACGACAACCTGGAAAAGCCACAGTGTCCACTTGAACATTGCATTGAACTCACTGAGAAAGACTTGCAATTTCCTTGTCTCCATTGCAAATCTGTCTGGTGCATACTTTCTTCGACCGTTTTGGAATCTAAGTAGGAAAGATAAAGAAGCATATGAGGCTTACTAACAATACCCATACCCAGGTCTTTCAATCCTTACCGCATTAATTCCAACTTATTTGATACATCACATGCGACTGCTACAATGAAGGTGAAGTAGAAGAACAATGTTATGGTGGGTGAGGCTGCCAGGAAAAACTGAATGATGGCAAACGGTAAAAGTTTCCATCTAGCCATCACTTCTACATTCGGTATAACGGCAGTGATCAAGTTAACCGCTCTAGGATTTCTCCAGATCCGCATTACATTTGAGAACGTATTGATCATTGCAAAGCGGGCGCTCCACCAACAGAACCTCCTCACAGAGAGGCATTTGAGTTCCCTCTTTGAGCTATTCCATTCTGTTTTCAGACTCCGCTGAAAGAGCAAATATCGGTTGACCAGCACGTGGTGGCGACCGTTGTACGTGAGCGAACAAAACTGAAACGGCAGTATAATGCAGTAGGCAACAGCAGTGTACTGCATTTCGGTCTTCTTGGACGCGCTACTGCCTTCGTCGTCGTAATAGGTGACGTATAGAGCTCTAGTGCTCAGGTAGATCATGTAGGTCCAAAACAGACAAATCTGCAGTAGGAAAGGCATTCGTTTTTTTACGCTGGGGTCAAAAGCTACATGACCTTCTTTTGAATTCCATTTGAAAGGAAGGTAGAAAAATAGACAGCCGATCTTGACTGCCCTACGGATGTGTCTTTCAGCGATGTCATCCATTGCTCTAGTAGCTTTCAGATTATTTTACTCACAGATGACGTGGATAGCCAAATTGAACGTGCCTTTCGAGCTGCTGTACCGTTCGTAGCTGGACTCCACAGGAAAAATGAACGGTTTGACCGAATGACAATCAATAAATTGCTTCACAATATTGCGCGTGGTTTATGAAACCAAGTACTGACTCCCTTCCGAATCAGTGCCTTCCCAATGGAGTAATAGATTCCGTGAAACTAACTTTGAGACTAGAGCCTATACATTTCTATGTGGAGCAAACATAATTACCACAAATTGTCCACACAAATTAAGTGCAAAGTTGAATGAAGATTGTGACAAGCGTTGATATCTCAAATATAGCCGATTTTTACCACAATTGATTCGAGGTTCCTATAACTACGCTACTTAATTGCTTCCTGGTCCGATAAGATACTCCACAACTGGTTAGATAGATGTTTACTTGTACTTATAGATGTCAACTAGATCGTTTAATAATTGCGTGTGGTTTACGAAACCAAGTATTGAGGTTGTTGTTTCCAATAAACGCATCCTGAACAGAGTATTAATTTAATGAAGTTAACTTGGGTATTAGAGCCTCTAAAGGTCTAATTGGGGCAAACATACTAACCACAATCAATGCACACAAATCAAGTGCAAAATTGGGCAAAAATCATAACAAAGTTTGGTCTCTAATGGCCAAATTTTAACCCCAATGGATTCGAGGTAACTGCTGTGACTATGAAATACTTAATTGTTTCCTCTTCAGATAAAATAATCCGAAATGGCATTGATAAATGTTTACTATTATTAAAGCAATAGCACTCGCTTAAGCTCCAACGTTTGAGTTCTAATTACACACCAAGAAGGACAACAGTTTGGAGATTGGGGGTTCATTAAAAATTCAGCAAATTTAGCCCAAAAAGGTGTAATCACACTTTGATATAATGTTTTTGCAGTAGTTAGCGCAGGGCCCACATAAAAACAATTAAAACAATTTAGCCAGCAAGTCCTTCATTCCCCATTTTCACATAAACTTTTTTCAGTTTTCGAGGCCCGATGATTGGTGACAAGGAAACTCTGTCATTCAACTGTCAACTGTCACTCTGTCAACGACAAGGAAACGGCTATAGAACCTGTAACTTGCCTTGAACCAATCATCAATTTTGCACCACAATCAGTGCAGGCCCTTTAAGTGCAAAAATTGGACTAAAATCCTGTGACAACGGCTCAACTGACTTCAGCAGATACTAAACTTCGTCGTGGGACAAGCTCTTAGTTATTTTTGCAATTTTTTAGACTGAACGGTAATGCAATTGAAGCCATCATCTGTCCCGCAGTAGAAATCGTCCCTTCGTCCGAAAATGCTGTCCACTCGGAGAGGTTGTTGATATGGAAATGGGAAATGGGTGGCTGTCGGAGTTCTGGAAACAAACGCTGGAATCCAGTTCTCCATTCCAATGAAACGCATGAATTGAGTAATGAAGAAAAAGAGTGAATCCGTCCACATTTTATTGATTTGCCACCAAATTGTAAATATGCCAATGGATCCTTGTCGGAAGAATATATTCATCCGTGCCTTTGAGACCATTGAAAGTTAATGATTACCAGCTTGAAACGATTCCGTGAGTTCCATGCTTCCTATGAACCATGATGTTGGGGAGCGTTCTAAGGTTTGTATGGGTGTTTAAACTTCCGGTGCTTTGGTTTTGCACGGAATGAGGTTGTTGAAGGCTGGGGACTTGATTTACTTTGCAAGTACGGACAACTGGGAGGTGATTCCAGAGGACTTGTTTTGTATTGAGAGGAAAGAAAGGAGAAAGTTTCTAGGGTATTTTCATTTGGGGTCATGAGGACGCCAACTCTGACCTACATTGACCCCTGCCCGAGGTCAATTTTTGGGATGCCGCTTGAGGGGTCATTTTTATTGGTCAGAATGACTCCATTCTTTCCCCTTTACAATGATGTGCCGTACATGCCTATACGTGCAGTAGTTACGGAGATACAGGCGCTCAAAGTTCAGAAGTTCGCACTAAATACGCGTTAAAAACAATGTTAAAACGGGCATTTTTTCGTTTTCGTTTTTCGTCACTACAACTCCGGCATTTTTGGGCCGATTTTGACGAGCAGCACATGAAACGATTTCCCTAAGACTCTAGTTCTAGAAATGTGTCTGACCATCCAAATCGGCCCACGGGCTCAGAAGTTATTCAACTTTGAATTTGTAAACATCTTTAAGACACACCCTGTACTCCGTCTTTGTTGAGGCTCGTTGTCGTCGTTCGAGGAACGATATGCTGCCACTCATGGTCACTTAAACGTTTTCAGTCCACGTGTTCGCTGACGAACAACGATGTTCAGTTTTCATGGTGAAGGCAAAGGCGAAGGACTGATTTACTGGAGGAACAATTTGACAGTAAATCCCTTAATTTTTGTGACTGGAGGCATTGATTATAAATTGTCATCTAATTTTCCGTCGGATTGGAAGTTAGGATCTCCTTCGTAATGGTAAGGTTTCCTGAAAAAACGAGCCATGTTGATTTGTAAAATAGTCGTGATCGATGGTTGAATCCAGCGACTAGACAACTGTTGTGAGAGGTAATGAAAATGAAACTATTTTGCAGGCACCAGGAATGGCGGAAGCTGGAGAAGATCCAAGAGCGGCTGCACTGGACAATCATCTGATTCTGAAGAGAATTTTCTCCTATTTACCATTCAACGACTTGAAGAACTGCAGACTGGTGAGCAAAATGTGGAAGTTTGAAGCTGTATCCTACATGAGAGACTTTCGTCAGTGTCACGTATCAATTTCTGGTGTCAACCTCTGCTCCGATCTCTACGAACTGGATGAACTTGTCTCGGAAATGAATCTTGTACCCATGAATGGCCTTTCATTGGACTTGGGTGAATGTCATTCAGTGTGCCATATTCTACCCGATAAATCCAACGTTGATGGCGAACTGCTGGATAAAATGACCCTAAAATATTTGAACATTAGGAGTAGTATGTCAATGGGACGTAGAGATGCATGCCCAGGAATTTCCTTTGTCATCTTGCTGCTTCGTGAAAGGCTTACAGAATTACGCTTATTTAAATATGACTTGTGCTACAGTTACTGTCTCCTGGAACGTCTTGGTGATGATTGGGCACCGAGGTTACCGAAGTTGACCATGCTAGATGTTGGGTGTCATTGGGAACTTCAGAAAGATTTTTTTCTGAAGCTTATCAATGGGGCACCAAATCTAAAACAACTGAAAGGATACTTTGACAAGAGGGCCCTTTATGATATTCCGGAAGAGAAGTACTGTTTGTTGGACAGTTTTAGCTTGCGCGTATCCTCGGAAGAAGATGAAGAAAAATGCTGGAAACTAGTTGAGGCGAGACCAGCGCTTTCGCAGTTGATTTCCTTTGCTTCGTACCAACATGAGTTTCGTCAAGAATTTTTTAACATTCTTGAGGAGTTACTGGCGATCAGTTGGAAAACTTTAGAAAAACTTGAAATGAACGGCTTGGTTTTCCCTTTGACTCAACTTAATTTTCCACCAATGGTGAACTTGAAAACGTTGGCTATTTCCACGGGGGGCGCGATGGAGCAGTTACTAAATGTCCTCAAGTTTACAGACTACGCAGAGCGTCTACCTGCTCTTGCCGAAATAGAAATACTTCAGTACGTCGATTATAGTATAGAAGAACTTGAGCCACTTCAAAACGCTTTGGAGGATATCGTAGTTCCAGCTCAGCCAAATTCCTCTGCCGGGATCACCCTCTTGAAGCTAACAATTGATCCTCACGAAAGTGTCTTCCAAGAATTGAGCCTCGGTTTCCCGAATGTGACCGAACTTGTTATTACGCCACCAAGGATGGAATTAAGAACGGAGGTTCCGTATCATCACTTGTGGGCTTACTGGCCGCTTCTGGAGTCCGTTTACCTGACAGAAGAGATAAAGGCCAGTAACTTTGATGCCGATTTTTTGGGCATTTATCCAGAGGAAGTAGAGATTTTAAGGGAACAGAGTGACGAGTCTCTAGCGAAGATGAACATTGTGCCGATCCGCCCTTGCATACTTACAATGCCACGTAAGATGTATTTGTTATTCATATAGATTCCATGTTAAAGTTCACCTAAATTCTCATGACTATGTAAACCTGTTGCAAATTTTCTAGGTCTGAGGTCATTGAAGATCCGCTTTTATGAGCGGCAATGGGAAGATGACCCAGCTGTTTTTGATCGAGATGAAGTTTTCTTGTCAAAAGTGACAGGAATTTTGGCATTCAGGAAATTGACACAGAAGGGTGTTTGCATACAGCTAGCTGGTCGGTATCCACAGATTTTCTCAAGTAAGTGAAGTAAACTGCTTAATTTTTAAATTGACATACCATGGCATGAACTCCTACTTCAGCTCCTATTTCTACTTTCAGAACTAACTCACCTGACGCCCTTCGCTCCAGTCGTGTTGGATGACGGTGAAGACTACCCGTGAGTGTACGTCTGTGGAAATCCTTTGGAATAAAAATTGAGGCAGGTGAAGCCAAATGAAACGTTCAAGTTGTGAAATCAAAGCTATGAATTGAAGACGAATTCAGCATCAGTTGAATCCGTGCATTATGAATTGAGTAGGCTAAGAATGTTAAATTATACTGGTCAGTGTACATCCTGCGTTGGAATGGAAATGCGATGTATTAATGCGAATGGATATTGTACAGCATTTGTAATAAATGTTGCTACAGCTTAGAGCAATAGTTAAAGTAAATGTATGTCAACTCCTTGTACTAAACAGAAGGTAATATCGGTTAGCGGCTCCGTTTTCCATGCCATTCCAAATTTTGGGAGCTCTACCGAGGATATCACGAGGATTCAAATCAGTCAAATGGCGGTGTTTTCATTCATAATTCAGAAACAGATATTGACGTTATTGTTGCTGCTCGCAAAGACGCTGTGATGAACTGCGATGTTGAGAAAGAAAGCATGCTCATGGGAAATTCAACTATCTTATGGCCATTTTCCATGTTTCTGCCAATCATTACACTTTGAAAGCCGTCAAGCAACTCAGCCAACTCCCCTCCGTCCTTGACCCAGAAATGAAAAAACACCAGCCCGGAAATATTTTGGCGACACTTTAGTTAACCTTCTGACAAAACCCGGAAACAGTGAAGCAAAACAGTTGCTTTCATTTAATTTCCATAAAATATTTTGTCATGTTGTTGTTAAAACGTATCTTGAAGAGAATAAGATGACAATGATGCCCCATCCTGCTCAGCCTTTGTGCACTTATCACGATTTTCATGTACTTTGCCCTAGCAAATGATCACATGCCGTTCATCATGAAAGCTTTCTTTCAGGAGGCAGTTATAGTTTACTCAATAGCCGTATTTGGAACCCTGGTTGAAATCATGAGAGTTATCAACTCTTCTAAGGCTCTTTTACAAAACCTTCATCCAGACCATTTGGAAGGGTTGTCGCGTGTACAGAAGAAATATTACTTTTATAAAGTCACATCAATGCGACCAGTTTCTTTCCCAGCTTGGCCTTTTTGGAGAGATTGCCTTTGGTGTGCCGGTGCCGGTGACATGTTGGAATACAGTTGTGAATCAACTATGTTTCCTTTTGAGCTTGTAGGGATCCAGCATAAAAGCTTAATTTGCACGTTGACCCCACGTAGGTCTTCCTTGATTTTGCCCTGAAAAATTAAATTTCCTGTTACTACAAAATCTGGCTCAGCGGCTTTAAAATGGCTCGTTGTCAACTGTACTGAAATTACTGCCGCCAGTGCTAATGGGCCAGGAAGGCGACACTATCCCACTTATTTTAACGTGTTCCCTCAATTAAACCGTTCTGTTCATTTCCGTCATGCACTTAAGCTTCAAGGCTAAGCTAAAAATGTTGTCGTTAAAACAGTTATGTAGTCGTAGTTTACAGACTGGAGTGTTTCAAACTTTTCTATTCACAAGCCGCTGCGCGTTCCATTACATTATTGTTCTGTATTGTATTGTTCTGGAGGCATGTCGGTGTCCGATATAATCAGAGCCGTTCCATTACATTAACTTCGTGCAAGTTTGTGAACAAGTTCACTTGTAACACTGTGCAGCTGAACCCAGGTTAACTGTTTAACCTGTGGACCCGCATTTGGAGGCAAATCAACAAAATGCTTTCAATAAAAGAGAGCGCATAGCTATTTCGGCTGCTACCGGTCTGTTCATTCATTTATATTTTCCCATTTACTGTCGACGAAAAATGTGGAAAGCTGGCAAAATTTGGCAGGAAGAATCATATGATCTGGGTACTTCTTAACACAGTTTCAATACTGAACTACGTCCGTGGCCTGAGCCAGTTCCTACTGCTATTGGTGAATCGACCCGATCAGGTTCGCCTACATCACCTGCCAGTTTTGTTTGACGGAATCGTAGTCACGCTGCTTTTTCATCCGCAAGATGTTGGAGTTGCCTCTGACTGAGGCGACGCAGTAACCAGGGGTACGAGGCGGGTACTCTTTGGGTAATATGGTGGGAATGCTCGCGCACATGCACAACTTCACGTTTGATATAGATCGACCTGCCCCTTTGATGCGCAGCTGAGAGAAAGGAACCATATTAATGGGATCCGTTCCGATTTGTGCAGCAGAAAGCTGCGACAATAGCCCTATGACTATTGAGTTTCTTGGGGACATGCGAACATTGACCGCTTCAAAACTCGAGTCTGCTAATCCCCACACTTCCCAGCCTTGTTTCCCCCGTTCGGTCGAAAGCTGCTGGCACACTTCTTGGCCGGACACTGGGTATCGTACTAGTGTTCATGATTAGCCACAAAGATTGTGTCTTCGTGGGCGTACTTCTTCTCACTTCTTCGTCATTCTGTGCCCGATTGCAGCAGTTCAATGGCATAGTTTAAAAGACACCTTGGAAATCTAGATAAGATAAGCGGCAGGTGGCAGAAGTGCAGAGTATCTAAGCTACAGGAAGTGGCGATCAAAGGACTAGCAAAACTTGTACCTGGCAGGTAAATATATAACATAGCGTGGCAAATACATACGGCAGAGAATAAACTTTAATTAAAAAATGGAATTTTCATCGCTTGTGGATGCCA
>JAQFYD010000722.1:0-15822 GCA_034694225.1 Bourletiella hortensis | reverse complement strand
AATGATGAATCTATCTACTAATTTGGACGTCACATATGAATATTAATGACAACGTGACTTTTGGAGCAGTATGTGTAAGCATGCACGAGTCTTATTTCAGTCACCTTACAATTTCGTAGAACTCAGTCCAGCAATTTTGCTGGATGTGCCAACTTGACCACCAATTTTCCGGAATAATTACTGTCTACTTTATCCAACAAATACATTGACCCTACGGGCACTGATTGACCGGCAGATACACATTCAAGCATTCAACTCAACCTACGGAATTAATATTTTCCTGTCTCACTAGCAGCGGATGGTTGCGAAAGTAAACTCCTAATGGAAATGATATGACTGATGGTCGACATAAATTGTAAATGTTGATGGAATCGTGACTTTTTTTTGCCATTCTGCAGACAACTGTGACAACATATTGAGACTCCAGTGAGCTCCTCCTAAGGTATAGTTGAGTGAAAGTGTAAATATTAATGAACGCGTGATTTTTACGGACCAAGGCAAAAAGATTCGCTCGTCACTACTTCTCATTCCATTCCGGGCTCGCGTGAGCACAGAGGTGTCTTGTTCACAGTCTGTCGCTATTATTTTTCCACAGCTTTACCTGAATCGTATAATTTGAGCCGGAAAGTATGAGTATGTACTATGATAATGGTTTGCTACACTTGAGGAAGCCCTACATTACTTTTACATGGCTCCATTCCCATCCATTCCAGTGGTTTCATAACGGTCCAGTAGTGATTACCGGCAGCCGGGATACTCGCTTTCGCTGGCATTTGAATCTTGCTCTGGTCATCATCTGTGACATTTTCGAAGTCTTGCGCACCTTGCAGGTTTATTTGAGTCCGGTTGCGTCCATCTTTCACAAAGCCTCACCTTCATCAGCATTCAGTAATATTTCCCAAAATGTAGCCGCTAGTAAACAAAGGTTAAAGATGCTGCTGTGCTGTGCATGCTATCAAGTGGCTTGTCACAGTGACTACGGAGCTTACAAGTTTTCATCTGTCTGTATACGAACTATGCAGAATCAGTCCAGTTCCGTATATCATGCATTTGTGATAGCATGGGCAAGGAATGGAATGGGAATACTTATGATTTTGCAACTTTCTCCTGTTGAAAGCTGACGACGAAGAAATTTTGAGCTGTGTATGTGACTGGAAGGGTGGGAATATCACGAAGGCTTTACACGATGAAGACAGCAGCTGCCTGTTTTGCCAATTTCAGACGTTGCAGTAATCGCAGCTCTTTTGTAAAGTTTGCTATAGTTTTAATCAGCATGGGCTATTTTGTGGGACGTAATCCAGAGTGCTGAGCCATTTCTGGGGAAAGAATTAGTGTACAAAGTGGATGCTTATTTATGGCAGTTTTTTGCATGAGGAGTGTCCACATGGAAATATTGGACTTTGACCATGCCAACTGTTGACCAGGAAAGGGCACTAGTCATAGCCGTACCAAAGACCAAGGTCTGGGTGGGGATCTATTGGAGCAGAAGGAACTGAAGGATGTGAATTGGTTTCAATAATGAAGATATGGTTTGTTGTGCAAGTTCAGAGATTGCGGCGGTCCGAGTATAGTTTCATCTTACTGTTTACCCAATACCCAACCATCACCGCAGCCCCTGAAGCCTTATCAGCACACTTAGAGGGACATGATCAATACATTAGTAGACAGCCGACACCAATCCTTACGTGATCCACTTGAACGCTATTCATTTCTGCTCCTGGCCCGCACTAAAACTTTGCTCCGTTTCACACAGCAAATAAACACATCAGAGGGATAGCATCCGGGCGTAAATTATATTAAGTATTTAAAGGCTTGACCAAACTTGTGAAATTCAATTCTAATTCGTCATGCTGACAAGCATTATTGCTATCCTCCTTGCTTTGGCTCCATCAATTTTTGGTAAGCTCACATTATTCTCTGGCACTTTTTATTCCCATTTTAATTATTCCTCGCGAACTTCTCTCAACAAAAGGCGAAAACCAGTCTCTCGTCGCCCCTGTACCCAGCGTTTACTTCACAACTCGCGATAGTGGCGTGTCAGCCGTGTCACTGGAAACCAACCAAGTTGACAAGATTTTTCACAGTGATGAAGAATTATTTGGGATTACGTACGATTCCATCAATAACAAGTTGTACTGGTCCGGCCAGTATCAGATTTATCAGTCCAACATGAACGGCTCCGAGGTTGGGCCTGTTTTTGATACAAGCGAGCGTAAGTCCATTTAATTTCTGCCAACAGCAGCACTATACTGTACGTTTGAATATTCTGATAATCTTATTAATTTTTTGAATTGCAGATGGAATCATCCAAGACTTAGATTTTGATTGGATCAGTGGTAAAATTTACGTGGCCACCTTGAACGGACGCATTCTTGCTTGTGGTACTGGAACTACGGGAGCCTTGAACTGCCAAGTAATACTCGATCACCTAAGCCCCCCTGCAGGGATCGCTGTCGACCCGACCGAAGGGTGATTTCAGATATGCTTGTCCGTTCACATGCTAATTATGACTTAATTTATTATAATGTTGTCTTTACTTGCAGTTTCATATACTGGGTGACGTATTTAAGTGAGGCCCCCATAGCCAGAGCTAAAATGGATGGCTCCGACATCGTCACCCTTCCCCCCTTTTTACAGACGCCTCGAGGACTAGCGATTGACTTTACCTCCCGCAGACTCTACTGGACAGAATTCATGGGCGATAAAATTAAATCAAGTGATTTAAATGGAGAAGACACTAAGCTGGTGGTTCAACTGTCCAGTAAATCGTTCCCTTTTGGAATTACAATTTCGAGCGATTATATTTACTGGGCAAGCAATGGTGTACCCCGGGCATTACAAAGTGCTACAAAAGACGGCCAACACGTTCGAACGTTGTACACTGGATCAAGCTCTATCAATCACATGGTTATTGTGCCTGCTTCGTATCCGGACGGTCACAGCTCAGCCGCTGTGAGCTGCAGTTTGTTCATTTTAATCTTGACAAGCTTGATGATGATTGTACTCCACTAATTATTACTCAATAATAAATGGACCTGGAAAAATTTACATGAAATTAGTGTGGCTTCATTTTAATTCACTTGTAAATTCCTGTGAAGGGGTTTTCAAGCTGAGTGGAGTAGTGTGGACAACTAATTTGACCCCGCATAACCTCAATGATATGGTTATGCGGAGTCGCATAACCTTAACATCGTAATCTTACTGGCGCATTCCAGAAGTTACTCAGTATGTATCTCCATGTAACTTAACGGGACACTTTTGACCTTTGAGGCTCCATATCTCCGAAACGGGCGGAGACCTTTATGTTGCCCGCACAAAATTTCTTCATTTTAACAAGCTCTACAAAATGACTGTAAAGTTTTTACAAAATTTTCACAAAATCAAACACTGATTAAGAGGGCTTCAATTGTGAAACTGTTCGATCTGTTCACCTTTCTGATTTTTTAACTCCGAAATGTGGGACACCTTGAATACACCGAGGGAAGCGACACAAGCGAAACAAGTAGAAGACACCTCGCAGTAATTCTTTCACGTCTAAAAATTTATAATAGCGAGCAAAAAAATTAATTAGTTCGACAAGCCGCATATGCTTAAAGCTATGTATACCCCCAGACCACAGACGAGTACCCCAAAACAGTTTATAAGAAATTCCGCTACGCGCCTCCACGGTAGGAACACTAGCGCCTCTATCTCGTTAGGGTTATGTATTGAGTAAGAGAAATTACTACTACAGTGGAAACTTGCTATAACGAACATGCGAATAACGAATAAACTCGATTTAACGTATACACTTTTGGGTCCCCACACGTGAAAATAGCACTATGCGCAATGCGTATAACGAATTACTCGTTATAACGAATGAATTTGTGGGGTCCCTTGAGCACTCGTTATATCGAGTTTCCACTGTATAGAGAACCCAAACGAGCCAGGGACCGCTAGCGTCGACTGCTCATCAGCGCCCCCGGTGGCAGTAACGTGCGTTGAAGTACCCATTCATAGGTCACTGCTCATTCACCTTCAGTATACTAACTTACGTCATTTAGCGGATTTAATTACGCTTAAATTTACTTCAATTGAATGATTCGGCAGCGGGGATTCGAGAATGTATTTTTATGAGTTTTAATAATTTAAATTTATATACGTATGTGCGTTTAAAACGTGAACATCGGGAATGAGAGTTGCTTCCACAGCCGATGGAAATCCTGAAAAAACAGCATTGAAAATTTAGTGAAATAAATTAATTTTTGGGGGTTGCGCCCTGAGCAATTAAAGTGCCTAAAAATTCAACCACCACAGCACTAACTCACAGTTAAGAATTCATTTTTTCCCTCTAACTGCCGTCTGACTTTACCGATTCTCAAAGTGAATAGCTCAACGTGATTGTTACTCCAATCCCCTCCTTGATGAATTTTTTCGTACATGTAACCCTCAAGGGTCCTGAGATATGAGGTGTTTGGTTGAATTTTTTACCACCGTTGCTATGCGTTGTGAGGGATGGCCTCAATTGTCGCCCATTGCTTTTAAATGGAAAAACTTCACTCGCGATTATCTCCAATGCCCCCCGATCGATTTTCTTGAAATTTGGAGCTTGAACTGGCAGCACGGTGAGCTAACTGGGGAATAAATAAAATCAAAGGCCCACTATTTGGTTCTCCAGTAATAACTGGATAAATGTTTGATTTAAATTTTGTTTCGCATGGTTACGTAATGTGACCGAATAGAAAAACAAATAGCAAAAATTAAATATTGAAACTTTTTTAAAAAATGAGCTTTGAAGTGAATGGGTGAAAAATCCTTTTCCACGATTTTCCTCTTTGCCAGAAAAACTGATTTCGAAAGCAACCCCCAAAATTGTATAATTTTTGTACTGTAACTTGTTCAAGTGGGTGTAGACAGAAAAAAAGGTTTTTCTTCGGAGTACGAATGTAGTGTAGATGGAAATATGGATTTCGTTGAAATTTAAAACACAAGGTATGATGGGGCGCTAAATTTTTGGATATCATGGTATCGACTTGCTCGACAAAGTACAAAATCGTGATCCTCTCACGAAACGCTACGAATGTTATAGCCTGTTTGAAAAATTATTTACGGTGTCAAATTATGTTTAAAAGCTGCTGAATTAGCAATAAATACGAAATTTAGTTGTTTCAATATGACACTTTATGACGCGGGGCTTTTTGACAGTCGATTTTTACCGGCATTTTGACGTTTTTTGACATGCCACATAATGACACCCGTCAACCCTGATTAGAACATGAATGTCTGCAAGTGGACAGCTACAGCCGGTGGTCGTCAATTCATTAAATACAAAATACGACGGCTACTTTCCATGGCTACAGTAGCTGAAATAAATCTGTTATCTATGGGCATTGCGTCATACATCAAAACATGTGCGCAGCTGATTCCAACATTCATTAAGAAATAAAGGCGGATACATATCTTGCCTTGGACAAGAGGTGACAGCTTTCCGCAGTATATGAAATTCATTGATTAAGAATTTGCATTTCCATCGAGCTTTTATCAACGGTTTTGAAGACGTTGAGGACCAGCCCTTTGTCCATAAAGTAGAGACCACCCAGCCTAACTCTGACAGCTCTTTAGATCCTATAGACTATTCCATTTGCTGATGCACTTGTGGCAAGCCAGAGTTTAGGTTTCCATAGCACCAGTTCCAGTTCCTACGTGGATTCTTCGTATTGAATTCGTCTAGAATTGTTGAAACAGTAAGGTAAGCAGTAAGAAATTTCTCAGATTTTGTCCTAATTACAGAATGTAGATACCGGTAAACTTTAATCACTAGTCTGAATCTGAAATTAGAGACTAGATTACAACCCATTTCTGCTAATTACATACAGTTTAGTTCTGCAGTTAGGTTATTGGGACTAAGCTGTGAATAGGCTGCCTTACTGAATTGTTTACTATTCATTAGACAGTTAAATACCATGCGAATTATTACAAATAAAACAATTTGACTTTCTTCAACTACAGACGGCACTAATAAAGAGACATCCGGTTGAGCTGGATGGGCAGTGGGAAAGAAGTTTCCACTTTACAAGGCTCATAAGTTACCAATAATTGGTTGAAGCTGAAGCCACCAGACGGAAATTTTCTGGACAAAATCGCCAAGTAAGAAGAGAACCAACTATGACAGTAGTGTTGAAAGGAATAGGAAGGTTTTCAGGTTCATGTCTGGCATCAATGTCCTCCCAAGGAGGTTTGAGCTCAACGGAAAAATGACGCTTGGAGGTGAACCAAAGTTTCGTTGGATACTTTGGATCGCTAACTTCTGGTTGTGCATTCTTTACGTGTGCTACATAAACATAACGCTTGGTTACGTCTTCCTGACTGGGCTAAAGGGTGTGCGTTATGACCGGCTAGGTGTTCACATTTTACGAGCCTTGATTACAACAGTTTTTTCGTACTGGGCATACGAATTCTTCCTGGAGTTTCCCGGTAACCACAAGATGTTGTACAATTTCACGCAGGCCAATCCAGGTAATTCATGTGATGAATAATTTTGTATTCTGAGTCAAATGAGCTGCTGATTTATTTCGTAATTTTAAGCACTTCTTAAAAGGCGCATGTGTGGGATCCGAGGAAGTGCGCTGCAGGAGTTGGTTTTGGCAATGAGTCCTATCATGCTGTACACGTTCTGTCCGTTCTGTACAGCAATCTTCTTACTGGATCCAACGGCCAAGCAGTTTGCATTCTCACTCTTGCCAGCAGAAGTGCATACGACATGGATTCTCAAGTTGGTAGCAGGGGCTGTTGAGCTTTGGCTCATGTTGTTTTGGGTGTCTTCAGGCCATATTGTGGCGGTGCACTGCATCATGTTTGTTCGTACAGTTCAGACTTCTTTGGCGGAGACCACAAAGCGCTTGAAGTAAGTATTTCAACATGCTGTTGCATTTGATTTCACGTTCTTAAATGATTACCTTCTATCAGGGTAACTCCTCCTGCACCGTGTGGGTCACATGGTATGCAGGCTGAATGCTCAAATGTCCGAACTATCCAGTTGACCATGAATATATTCAACTTTTCAACGTCCGGGATCGTATTCTCCCACAAGCTCCTCTGTCTCACGAGTGCTATTACGGGGCTTTATTTTCTTCTTCGCCTTGTCTTTATTCAACCAGGAGTTTCCCTGCTTTTCTTTGTTTTCGCCTTCGACGCCATTGCGTACTGGACCTCAATGTGGGACAATGCACCGTTAATCCCCGCTATGATGGCAGAATTGAAGGGCCGTCTGAACTTCATAGCTGGTAGAAGGAGTGATGGAGCTTCGTATTTGAAAAGGGTTCTCAGGTCTGTTCCTTGTGTCGGAGTACACGTCGGAGGGTTCAGGAGTATGGAGCGCGACGCAACGATGATTTTTCTCGATTTCGTCATTGCTAATGTGGCAAACTTGCTTATCACGTTTTGATTCTTGGTTCTCAAATTCACACAAATTTTGAGCATAACCGCAATTTAATTAATACCAAAAACTTCTTTGACGGAAGGAGGGTAATGGCTGTACCAGTTAGTTTGGATTGTTGTCATAATTATTAGATTGCTTGGCAATTATGAACTACGGATCGTGTTAGGGAGTGCCTGTGAGAAGTGTACCAAATAATAGCATGGGAGTACTTATACAGGGTGGTTCTTAAATAGCTTTACAACTTTAAAGTTAAATAACTTCCGAACCCGCAGGGTGATTTGGATGATGAGGCACATTTATAGAACTAGAGTCTTTGAGAAATGGTTTCATGTGCTGTTCATCAAAATCGGCCCAAAAATGCCGGAATTGCAGCGGTTCAACGGAAAAATGTCCGTTTTAACATTAACACGTTTTTAACGCGGATTTGGTGCAAACCTTTAAACTTTGAGCGCCTTTATCTCCTTAACTACTGAACGTAGAGGCATGTGTGGCATATCGTTGTAAAGAGGAAAGAATGGAGAACCATTCTGACAAACAAAATTGGCCCCTCATGCGGCACCCCAGAAATTGACGCGGACGAAATTGGTGTCCTGATGACCCCAAATGAAAATGCCCTATAAACTTGCTCCACCCTTTTTCCTGTTCAATGATGTGCTGCTCGACTCTACGTTCAGTTGTCCTGGTGATATAGGCGCTCAAAGTTCAAAAGTTTGCACCAAATCCGCGTAAAAACAATGTTGAAACGTGATTTTTTTCGTTGAACCGCTGCAACTCCGGAATTTTTGGGCCGATTTTGATACAGCACATGAAAACATTTCTCAAAGATTCTAGTTCTACAAATGTGTCTGATCATCCAAATCGCCCTACGGGTTCAGAAGTTATTCAACTTTAAAGTTGTAAAGGTTTTTAAGAACCACCCTGTATAACTGAGAGCTTCTACATTTATTGTGTTGACTATTCCAGTACTCCAGGTACACTAACTATTCAATCATTAGGCATTCATGGACGGCGGCTGACCACCGTATGCATATTACATGTATTCAATTTTACATGGCAATCAGTGTGTTGTGTCTAATTTCATACTAACGTCATCAGTTTGGTTTCTTCTTGTATATATAACTTTACAGACATTGCACAGAGCTGCCTGGCTAAAGTAAACAGGTCTTTAAATGTTATTAAACTCGATAAGAACCTAAAACGTCTGACTGGTGCTATATAAGCGAATTTACAATTAACGTTTTTCAGACGCCGTCATTTAGCTACGGCAAACCACTTATATTTGTGCCTGTTCCTCGCAAACATTAAATTGCTTTTTCGTAAGCAATATCAAAGCTTATGCTACCAATACGCTCAAATAGTGGCTCCTACCATCTCTTACCACGAGCACGCAGTCAGCAACATACCTCCGATTCAGCTGCACGGGCAGTAGCAAAGTAGTTTTCCTTTTGAAAGCTTTTTAATTAAGTTATGACGTGGCTGGAGTTCAAGATGTTGTGGAAGAAATTGTTTAGTAATAAGAAAGCCGACTACGACAGTAGTCTGGAACCAAATAGGAAGATTCTCCGTTTTATGGCCTCCATCAATGCCCTCCCACGAAGGTTTGGACTGCATGGGAAAATGGTGCTTGGAAGAGAACCAAAGCTTCGGTGGATATTTTGGGTCCTAAACTTCTGGTTGTGCAGTCTCTACGTATGTTACATCAACGTAACGCTTGGTCACGCGGTTTTGACTGGGCTACAGGGGGTGCGCTATCCATTATCAAGAAATAAAGCCAGCCGATTGTAGCTGTCCCTATTGTGTTCACGACTTCAAAATAATTGCTGGGAGCCACTGTGCTGCCTTTGCTTTACTGTAAGTGGCTACCCGTAAAAACGTTGGCAGCAAATTCCGGACCTTAACTGACGAGCAACCTACGCGAGATAGTTTGGAGCTATGGTAATGGCAATGGCACCATCATGTAGAGCGCGCTCGAAAACCTGGAGCTAGAGATGAGCGCCCGTGCAGGCATTTACAAATGCCTGCGCCTGTGCCCGCGTGCACCGGCCAGCCCGTGGGAGTTGGTTCAATCAGTGGGCCGGGCAGTGCAGGCCCAACTCGGCGCACAGGCACGGGCAGCAGGCACCGGCTAAAATTTAATGTGCCCGCTGCACATAAAGACGGGGAAAAAGCGATACATTTTTGAGAAAATGCATAATATATAGCATATCATAGACGAATTTAAAGATGCACAGAAGCCCAGGTCTTGAAAAACAGTTATACTGGGGCGAAAACTGTTATTTGCCACAAAAATATTAAAAGCACGGAAGGTTTTCCATCGTAAACGGCGGGCTCACGGGCCGGGCAGGCATTTCAAATGAATTTTGCAGGCGGGTAGCGGGCCGCCCGTTTGTGGATACAGGCACACGCGCCGGGCGCATTTCATTTTTTCAAGTGTAGGCTTGCAGGCATGCCCGTCGAGCCACGAGCGCTCACCTCTACCAGGAGCTACATGGTTTGTTGGTGCGCATACGCCCATTTACTGGAGTTACAAATTAGCTTTTCTAAAAGCCAGTTTTCTGGATTGTCTTATGGCAATTAACTTGGAGAAAGTCAAAAACCAAAGGGTTTGTCCGACGCTGCGCTGTCATCAATGCCTCAGGATTTTATTTCATGTGAATAGCCCATGAGTTTTCATTTAAAAGTTTAAAATTTAAAAGTTTTCATTCATCAATTTCAACGGTTGCCAATCAGCCCACTTAAATTCTGTTCGGAACTGACTTGGGTTAACCACACAACCCATTTGACTCAGGCTTGCCAGGTGCATCATGTGTCAGCATGTCAGCACGACAAGTTTATTCACAATCATTTCCGACATCCAATGATCCACCACTCACAACAATTTTAAAAGCGAACCAAGAAATTTGGGGACGCAAATTTATTACTAAACTTTACCAGTGAGCCTGAGTAACAATAAGGTGGCTGAGTTCATAAATCTCAAAATTAATTCACTTTTCAAGTAATACACTTAAAAGCCGTTCGCGTTAGAACACAAACGTTCGAGCATCCGTGGTTCGCACAGTGATTTGTTCGGTTAGTGGGGCGATCTGGACGAGCCGAAATTATTGCAAGATGATACAAGTGGTTTGTATCCGTGTGCAGTTCTTGAAGATCTTGACCGGCTGTAGTAAAGCTTTGCACGTTCTCGGATGACCAGTTCGTGACATAAATTCTGCTGCCGTATACAGCAATGCCGTAGGTTCCTGAGTCTCTGGGTAATTGGATCACCGTCTGAACATCTTTCCCTTGCATGTCACTTGATTGCACTCTGTCCTCACCACCGACGGTCCAGTAAATACGGGAGCTCTGGAAATCAATGGCAATTCCCGCTGGGTAACTCAGTCCAGCAACAATTACGGATACGTCTGAGCCGTCCATGCCACCTCGCTTAACTGAGCTAGGATAGTCAGCCATTGTCCAGTACATAATTCTAGGGACATTCGCCACCACAAGGGTTAAATAAGCTAATTTCCGAGTAAACGCACAGTTGTATAAATAATGTTTTTTTGAGGAATGCAAATCTTACCCTTGTATTGGGTTTAAAGCAATACCAAGGACATGGCCTTGGCCGGTGACAACAGCGGCGCAGTTCAGCGATAATGATGACGACGCAAGCTGCGTATCACACGCCAAAATGTCACCGTTGTGAGTACCAATGTAGAGGTTACGAGCTAGCCAGTCGAAATCCAATGAATGAATCCAGCCATCTGCAATAAATTGTAAAGAATCAAAACCAATATTTACAGAAAGGGCAGGCATGAAGTTGAGTAGAAGGGGAACTTACACTTCTCTGTGATCAGCACGGTCGTCACTTGACTTCCAACACTTTGTGTTCTGTAAATCCCACTCAAAGTCGACCAGTAGACAACGTTTAGCTGGAAATCGTAGGTAACTCCACGAACAGGTTCAGTCGTATTTACAGCTGTACTTGTTTCAGAGGTTGTCAGTGAATAGGATTTCAATCCTCCTTCCTCAGTTGCAAAGTAAATTTTGGGCGTTGATTCTGAATACAAGAGCTGCTAATATTAATTTCTGAACAATTTGGCCGCTCTTCTCGAATGTTCAAAGACAGGGAACAGCGATCAATAGCTCCACTTCAAAGACCCCTGATGTTTTGTTTTTGAAGTCTCAACTTACCTTTGACCTCCACTCGACATTCAGCGGCCACCTTGGTCAATTTAGCCTCCACCATGGCTTGTATTTTGTTTCCAATCCTGGCTTCAGCTTCGGCTATCAATTTCTTCACTTCATCAATATTATTTTGACACGGTGGGCATCTTTGTTCGTAACTGGAAACCTTGTTCACAACCGGCAGGCAGTTGGCTTGGTATTCTTCGAGTTCTTGACCCTTTCTGTGTAATGCCGGCCGATGTGATTGGCATTCAGTAGCGCTGGTTGCTGCCGCCCCCATCACCGCCGAAACTAGCAGCAGAAGAACACAGTGACGGACAAGATCAACTTGTGAAGCCGTCATCCTGCTTCCCTTTCTTGGCCAAGGTCTTGCAGTCACACAATTTAATCTGGGCTTAAAGTTAAATTGGGCGTAAGACGACGGCGGGTTTTACACTTTTTCAAAAATTCAGAAGTTAAAAACGTAAGTTGTTATTCATTCCCAAGTTGAAATCACACTGTGCTTGCGTGCAGTTGGAATCTACAGATGGAATTACGTGGCATCAACAGATTGCGATAAAATTGGGCAGCGTGAGCACACATGGAATATGGAATGGATCATTCATTCCTTGGAGCTGCCAACTCATTTTTTTCCTCCTGATAATCACTGCTCGTGGCTCAAGACATGTGCCATGTGGAATGAGGTCGGTCAGCAGTAAATTTTTCCATGATTCCTTCAATTGAGAAACAAATGCCCCAATCTTCTTTAAGTTTCATCATCTTCCTTTGCCGTCCGCTCTGTGGAGAATCATCCGATTGATCATGAAATTGTCACAATTTTCCATTCATGTCCATCTAGTGGAATTCAAATGAGCAGATCAATTCTTCGCTTGAGATTTAAAAAAAGACAATTATTCGCATTTCTTGGTTTCCATTCCACTACTAATAGTATCTGTGATGAAGGATTTAAATCTCCCAGTGGCATTAACTCTAAATTGCTCACCATAATTGCTGAAAGACCCCAAAGATTCATTTAAACTTACCCTGCCAATATTCAATTTCTTTTCAGGCCATTCGTAAGCTCAGAAATTGGAAGCTCCTTTCGGATAATGATAATAAAACCACTGCGGGTAAAATTAAGGGGCGAATTGAATTTCATAATTTACTAATTATTTCTTCTAGCAAAAGACCAAGGATGTGGTGGGCTACTTGAAGGAGAAAACGAAAAATTTGTCTGCTCACCACGTGCGATAAATGATGGGCAAACCCATGAAAAATGTGTCTGTCCCGTGCAAGCTCACGGGGCAACACAAGTTCAGTTCAGTCTGGATGAGTCTTTTGCCTGCAGGAGATGAAAACGCCGTACTTTTTTATGTCGAAAGGACACCGGGGCAGATTGATTTCAATCCAATCACGTAAGCAAATAAGATTAAATGAAAGCCCGCAAATGCCCGCAAGGCCGTAATCCAATGGTTTGCTTCATAGGTTGAATACACAGAGCGTAGGGTCGACCTTGAAATTTCTGGCAGCACAGCTATCATCATAATTCTGCCGCTGCCCAACTCATCCTGGTCCTTCAGTTGGGACTCAACCACACTGGAAAATTTGGGTCAAAATGACTCCCTCACAATTGGTGATTATGTTGACACGCCTGCGAGGAAACTGACTTGGACTCTGGGCAGAACCATCTGGGGCTTGGCCTTTGACGGTCTCGGAGGGAACGTTTATGTCGCCAACAAAGGAGGAGATCTTGCTTGTGGTGCGGCAGCGATGCGGTTTTTGAGCTGTTAAACAATCCTCAGTGTCCCAGCTCACGCTTAGTCTGAACGCTGTCTAGAATCTCCTTAGACCCAGCTGCAGGGTGATTTCAGATTTTCCTGTTCAATTCCTGGAGAGATTTAGGCCAAGCGTTGAAGTCTTCAAAATTTATGACAGCGTTTTAGCAGATATTATGAGCCCTGTTGAGCACGACGACGACTACGTGGAAGATCTGAACCCTGCCGGCAGATTTTAATCCTCCTCTTGAGCGCACAAAAGGAAGGGGAACATATTCAAAAGTTGCGTTGCACGTGCGCTAAATACCCTTTAATTTAATCTTCACATGATTTTAAACGGACGTTTGCCATGCTCTGAACAACCTTAATTCTGTTTGACAAGACAAAGAAAACTACAAACATCCCAAAGTTAATTTCGCTTAGCCAACAAAGCTAAAACGGCTTTGGTGCTCTTCACTTGGAAAGGGCGTTGTTTTTACTGGGCACATGCGATGCTCCATATCAGCTTATGAATTTTCCCAGTGATTTAGCAATATTGACATGGCTTAAACTGACGTCAAACTGACGCAATTTCCCCATTATGACCATTTTAGGAAACGCCTATAAATTGTATTCGAAGAATCATATACGGAAGCTACGAGCTTCCTAATGAAACAATCCTAGCTAGCTGTATAAGTTGAAAATGCACAGCTCGCCCGGCTTTGGCAATATTAACAAGCAAAAGGCGTCCTTTTCACGGTGGTCTGGCGGAGCTCCACGTTTTAGGGCAAATTCCTAAACATGCGTATTTACTGCTTTCGCCTTCATTCCATTGCATTACTCATACTCAGAACAAAATAAAGTGAATTGCGCCTTTCGCGGACATCCGGAAATGGTTGCCGCTCTATTGCATCCGCAGAACTTTCCAGTTCCACGTCATACTGCCAGCTTTTAGCTATTTCTTGTATAACTGGCTCAATCACAATCAGATAGCGTCAAAACTGAAGGCCCTAGACCCAGCGGCGAGCGCAGGGGGCTTGAGGGGCTGGAGCCCCCCTATAGGCTGAAAAATCGGTAAAAAATAGTGTCCAAAAAGACTTACGGCAAAAAAACCGCCAAGTTTTTGACTAGCCCCCCTATAATGAATTTCTAAGCTCGCGCCTGCCAGGACCTGAAAACCAAACTGAAATTTGTGCACGACCCGTGTGTAAGACAAGGGTCGACTATAAGCCTTATTCCAATACGCAGTATCCTGACTGGGGTTTATCTTCTTTTAGCCGGCATGCGGATATCTGCTTGCTTTGCCACTTTTCAGAGATGAAAGTACTCGGCAGTGTAGGCAGCATGACTGTGTTCAACCAAGTTTGGCTGCCTTGCAGCCGCTGCTAGTTAAGGTAAAACCTGCCGCGCATGGCAGGAACGGAGTTGGCCAACCCCAGTTGCTTCCTGACTTACGTAGAATAGAGGATTATCGTGCCTAAACTACATGTAAAAGGCGGAGCCGAGTTCCGAGTTCCTGGTTGACAAGGAGCTAGTCCTGATAGTTGTTTTCTTTGTTTTAAAGCTTACATAAGGCGTGATCAATATACATAACCAAGCCCTTCCCGTGGCTACCTAATTACAATCTACATGTTTAATGTAATTAACCCAATTGCTGGTCCATTATACAATGAGGCACAACCTAGCATATAAAATGACAGCCCCTGCTTTAATCATTTATGTTCACAAAAACACTGGGCAAAATTGTCCGCCCCTACTGCGATCACCTTCATTCCATTGCTGAGAACTGAATAAAGTGAATTGCGTCTTTCGTGGACATCCGCAAATGGTTGCGACTCTAGTGCCTCCGCAGAACATTCCAGGTTGACGTCATACTGCCCGCTTTTAGCTGTTTCTTGTATAACCGGCTCTATCACAGTCTGATAGCGTCCAAACTGAAGACCATGGCCCTGAAAACCAAGCTGAAATTTGTGCGCCGTCCAATTTTTGTTGATACTCGAATAGCAAACTTTCGCGCATCTTTTCCACTCAATCATATCGAACTCAATAGGTGGATTCTCACTCTCATGGGAAAGCTCAACTTTCTCCGTGTCACCTTCGAACTGCAGGGTAGGCGTATGGATCGGACCGTCACAAAGCAGCGACTTCTATGTTGGGAAACTCAGCTTGCGCTGTCCATTTTGTATTCGTTATGCATAAATCTGACGCTTGTCCTGAATGTCAGCCGTGGACTCGACACGATTGAGCACGTACATCTTTGCACGCACCTTACAAGGGCTATATTTTCAGCGCAGTTTTCCTACTGGGCGTACCCATTATTCATTTTCCACTCGTGGGATGAGGCAATGCTGTACGAGTTTGCTCAGTCGAGCGCAGGTGAGCAGAACTTCTTTTGCCGGCGAGTTCTTCAACAGAACGGCATTAATTACTTTTTTGGGGGTTGCGCCCTGAGCAATGAAATTGTCTAAAATTCAACCACCATAGCGTTTGCTCACAACCTTTTAA
>JAQFYD010000721.1:0-15834 GCA_034694225.1 Bourletiella hortensis | reverse complement strand
CATGTTTTACCTCATTCTTACTACACGTTCGAAAGACAGACGAAGAGTGGCTGGAGTAAGTTTGCTACTAAAGTTCCATGCTTTAGCAACATTACGAAACATAACTCTAAAATAGTTCCCAAGGTTTACCTAATGTTTTACGACCGCTTGTTTCATTCTAATGCTCCACCTTCTTCTGGTGCATAATAGCAGGAGGAGAGTTTTGTAACTGGAAAATAATGAGAATACGCAGTTTGTGCATGGAACGATCATGTGACGCTATTTTATTATTCAAACTTGAGAATTGGTTGCTAAAACGTAGAAGATTACCACGGATTCAAATGCCTTGTTTGTTTTTCGCAGAATTCCACCATCATGAGCATCATGAGCTGCCTTTCTGCTTGCATTACATGCATATGAAAGCAACCTTGAAGTATGTTGGTCATGTCACATTATCCGTCTATGTTTAAAGAAAGGTTACCACAATAACACACAAAGTATCTGTTTACTTTGTAATATAGGATTCGCACATGTTTTTTGCTGCTCTGCTCTTACGTGGCGGCTCAGTCAGACCGGCTCTTTGCACAGGGCTGCTGACTCAGTTTGGAATTTATTTTGGAAATAAGATCTTCTAGGTCTGTGTGGATTTAATTAAAAATTATCTTCACATCTTTCTCCTTTAAGGACACCGACAAGAACACCAATAATGATAATTACTTGCGCTTTTTCTTTAAGGTCAAACTTTGTATAGCTCCTATTTTGATAAGAATCACAACTTTTGTCTCCTCTGTAGATGAGATGCATATTTCAGTTGCATTTCATTTCAAACACCGTCGCTAAGCATGAGTTCCTCTTTCATGCAAGTTCTATTATAGTCATTGTTTTATAATTGCACCGAGTCGGAAAACTTTTAGACAAGAATATTGGACGTGTGTGTGTGGGGTCCCATGTACACTATTAAAAATCCCGGTGCGACTGTACGTAAGAGCGGACTATAAGTTTTTTATGGGAGTAATCATGTGATAAAAGGATGGAGAATTATTTATTAAAAGGCTGTTTATCCCCAACTTTGGATGATCATGGCTAGATTAACTGACTCTTTGGGTTTGGAGCAATAAAAATAATGGTAATAATAAAAATAGTCATGTATCTAGCAACTCATCTTGCTCACGTTTGCGTAGTTATTATAAGGTACTATGCCACAGCCTCAGGTGACCTGCTATTTGCTACCAAGGTCTGAACGAGGTTCACGTTCACATGTATTACGTTACCACCTAATATCTGGTCAGAGTTGGAATAGATATACGTGTGCTTGTTTGCACATAATTTATTGGCCGAAAATCCAATTTCCTTAGCCGTTTGTTTTCATGTCGCTTCCCTTCAATTGCCATCAGATGACAGCCGCCATTCTTTGCAGAATTTTATGAAAAAAAGGGAAAAATTCCATTAGATCCTCCTGCAGGCAGGGTAAATGGATAGATAGGGAAGGACATTAATTTCAAAGGGAATGAGAAAGATCGAGTCAAGCCGATAGAATCCATTCCTCCGTTGGCCTCCATGAAATTTTGGGTTTTCTTTTGCAAAAAACTGCATGTGTCAGCGACCTGCACGGAGCACTCGCAGTACGTTTTGGGCGTCGAATCCAGATTATTCACATTGATTATTACAAAGCGCAAAGGAGGACTCAATACATGTGATATTTATGACCGAAATTGTCCATGGGTGTCATCGTTTTTGCTGTTGTTGCAGGGCTGACTGCAGGAACAACAAGAAAGCTGGCCTCGAGCCACACTTGAGAAATAATTGACCATGCATCATAGCTATCTGAAGGCGTGAAGAGCACGTGGGTAAAATAATGAAAAATTAAACATAATTTTGGAAAAACAAGTAAGTTGTACATGCCCAGGACAGCTGCTGATCAGAATCACAGCATGGACATAAGGCAGGAGGCGAATGTATAATTAAATTCCTTTGTTCCTCAACTGGACCCAAAAACATACTTCACAAATGTCATCAGATTTGGAGTAGCATATGAATGGGACAGGCGGAGGAGAGTGGTGGCGGTAGCTTCTGTTTCTAATGCTTTTCTACTCTCACAGCCAGTAGTTACCATACATGAGGGCCGCCGTTCAATTTAATTACATCTAAATATACGCCTGGTTAGGAACATAAGGGGAATTTATTGTCACATTCACCACAGACAGGGTTAATAGCCAAACTGTGCTGGCCAAATACAACGCAAATTCAATAATTGCAAGGTTCCTATACAGCACTAGCTATGCTATGGTGATACACATGCATCTAATCTTCCTGATGAGTTGATTTATTTACACACAGGATGCCTTCCAATAATGGGATTTTCTACTGAAGCCAAGGGCACAACGGGTTCATGAAGATCACAAGTAGCTAATGTACTTGGCGGGTTGCATAATAAAAACAGTAAAGTTCCATCATGCCAACAATCTTGCTCTGTGATCATACTCAGTCCTTGCTGTATCATTATATGAATGACCTGCGTCCCCCAGTTTCATTCTACATAAAAGGAGCCTCCGCTAGTTTGTTTTTTTATACCCAAACTCCAGACCAGACTGCGGTATGACTATGATGATGACGACGAAGGACATGCAATTCATTGCCCTCCTCCAATATTCCTAATCAATAGACATCAGTCAGAATTCTATTTAAATTATTTATGACTCCACCCACGCGCAGTACGAAAACCAGCTCGTCTCCCTGCCTCAGCCCGGTTTCATCTTCTTCTCTTCAAGTTGAAGCCTCTTCTCCATATAGTAGAAGCAGCAGCAGGGGAATTTATTTCCTATACCGACATCTCATCTCATCGAACACACGAGACTCACTCACCCTTGTGCTTCCACAGCTTCTACCTCCAGAAGAAGAAGAGTTCATGCTGTAGCCATGGTGAAAATCTATTGCTTTTACTGTATAAGCTAACACTACGGCTCACTTCAGCCCGCCGTCAGAGAAGAGGCAGTTAGGGAACTTACACATGGAATATATGACCGTAATAAAGTAAATGTATGGTGTCTTGAATTATATTAGACTGTCAATCACAGAGTGCACTGAAATTTCATAGCTTTTAGGCATTCCTTCGGGGCTTAACCCTTGCAATATTAGGATGCCAAAGTTTCGTCGTCATAACATTTCTTCATATGCTCACTCAGCCAGCTCTATCTTCCCTTTAACCTGCAATATCATCATCATCATGTATAGGGCTAACACGAATTCTCATCTATTCTGTGGAAATATTCCACTTAAATAGTATACCATTGCTTTAGCAGAAGACCTCACGAGAGATCAGTCAATCTCCAGTTCAGTTACAGACCTATCATGAAAATCCTTTGTTCCTCATGTGTATCCATTCCCATAAGGTTTTCCTCATGTGTGTGACTTTGACAACAAAAGAGGATCCTCATTATAAATGCAATATCACCTGACGACCGAGGAAATCCCGAAAATGTCATTTAACTGTGGTGGTTTGGTAACGTAGAGGAAAAAGCCTGTGGGAACCTCACTATTGTGTCTTACTGTACCGATTCATGCTGTATCACAATTACCATAATGATGACAAATCCACCTACGTAGATATACAACAATAATCCAAGCAAATTCCCTACCGTTCAAAGTCAAGGCTCCCATTTGTATCATCCTACACATTTCATTGCAACTTGTGTGTATGATTTAAGCAACAAAAAAATGCATTCAAAGGTCTAAATAACAGCAATAGTCTAACCGTTTCCATCATGCTGTGTCTCAGGAAAAAACGTTGGTTTTACTCATGAAATAAAGCGTGGCAAATGGAGGGAGAAGGGCTGCCTTTATTTTTACCGTAGAGTAGCTAAAGAGATAACAAAAGGGACTGTGTAAAAGAACAACAACAGGTGGACAAGCCTGGAAAATATTACCACGTAAACGAGTCATTATCATCGTCCTCATCATCCGCAGCAATCATTTGCATTTCTTCTAACAATTCTAAGGGAGAACAGGCGGAGAGATAGGGAGTTATAATTGTAATAATAATCCGTTTGCGAGGATGTGTAGTAGTAGCAATAATAAATGCAAAGTATTATTTAGTGTAACTTGCTGTTGAACAAGGTGGAAAATAAGAAGAAGACAGACAGGAACAAATGACCGTTGAAGTGTGTATCCACATAGCAGTCAGTCATCATCATTTCACTCGTAGCTACTTAACAAGAAAAGTCAGCAGCTTAGCCGTTGTATAATTTTTCCCCCTTACATTGCAAAAACCATGTAATCTCCATCATGCAATCCCCACTCGCTTTCCGCCACTCACTCTTATATTAAATCCTCAAGCCGGTATGCAAAAAGGTAGGATCGTATGCTATGCTCCTACTGCTGTTCTTACCCAAAAAAAGTGAAAAACTTGATATGTTCGTTGACTGAGGGAGTGGATAGCAGTGAGAAGGAGAAGAAGACGAGAGCTAATACTGGAGGCGGATATGATGATTATAACGATTATTTACTTTTTTTTCAATCCAGCACCATGGGCTCTCGTCTTGTTCGTTGTTGCTTCTGCTGTTTTCTTCTTATTATTGTTGTCGCCGCCGCCGCAGCATCTTTCGTTCGCCACAAGGTCAAGTTCGTTAAGGAATGAAATTTTTATACGTGAAAAATCCTCCTCCCCACTCACGTGTGTATCATCATATCCTACTCTGATTACCTCGCGTAATATAAACTAACTTGCTCATATGACTTAAATGAGTCTAACAGGGACAATTTTTTCCTATACTTTTATCCATTTTTTATTACATTCTCAACGGAACTCATGTGTGACGACGACAAGGAGGGGAAAACTGCGATGAGCGAGATGGTGAGGAGGAACGTGCATGAAAATCAAGTTTATATAACGATTGAACCGGATGACTGAAACGACTTTTCTTATCCTCCCCGTCCTCCGGCTCCACTTTTTGACAGTTGGCGTTCGACCCAAAACTAATAATTTTACTTTTTTACCGCTCTTACTTTCATGGAAAATCAACCGAATTTTTTTGCCATATCAGCTTTTGTGGATAAAAAAATGTTGAATGGAAATAATCCACTAGCGGTTTGGAAAGCGAGGGGGTTTACGCAAAAGTGAGCATGTTGGAGGAAGATTTATTCATTGCTATTGCCTATTGGATGGTAACTATGAGGACATGGCACCCACATGGATTAGTTATTAACTCCTATACTCACTCAGCAGTAGCACCTTTATAGATATTATTATTATTGAATGATAAAAGAAAATTCCTTTTTAGAATTCCCAATGATTTTTCAGCATGGCATTCCGATGTCATGTCAACTAACTTTTCCCATTTCCTTCGGCACATTTTACTCGTTTGCCCATCTATCTGCCTGCCTGGCAAGGCATGTCTCCATGGTAAGTTTAATCATGGAAATTAATGGATACATTAGGCTCATCTATATGGAAAAAACTCATTTGGAAATGTCAGGGAAAATTTGAGCGACTTTTGGGTATAATAATTGAGAGCGAAAGAGCGGAGAAGACTTGTAAAGACTGATGATCATAAGTTGTAGTAGGAGTCATTCATTATTACCGTACGTAAATCCAGTTGCACTTTCAGCAGGTAGTAGACTACTTTCGATTTTTCGTAGAAAAGTAACATGATGAAAGTAAGAATAAAAATTCCTTTTCATCTCGTTTACAGCTATACTTGATCATTAGCATCATGAAAATGTTTTGTAATAACAACGGAGTTGATGAGTAAAAAAACTAATGCTTGAAATTGGAATAAATGTTAAAAAAATCCTATTTCCCTACTCCTCCTTCGCCTCAGAGTCTTGGGCCAAATAATAACATTTCTCTCACTTTTTTCTTGTGTCTGTCTGCCTGCCTGACTCATAATGAGCTCATGTACAGCAAATAACATGGACTTTATCATGCTCTTCCGTTTCCGTTCTCTTAATCGTTCTGAAGAAGATGCATCCAAAACATTTGTTTCTTCCTTCCAGGACCTGACTTCATTATGATTCTCGTTAATATTTCCCACACAGACAGTGAGCCAGCCACACGCTCATGCTCATGCTCATGCTGTACAATATAACTGGCTAAACAAGAACATTAAAGTTTCATTTGTATTAAAATACAAGTATTTTCAATGAGTTTTCATCTTCTTCTTCATCTCATCTCACAAGATAATAATTAAATAATGATCATAATTCATTTGTATGGATGCCCAGGCATGCTTTTCCTAGTTATCCTATCGCTTTTCATGTCATAGAGAGGAGATGCATCCATAACAACAACAACAGACTCATCATCATCATCATCACATTTCATGTTTATTATGTCTGAATTGAACCAAGAAAGAAAAAAACGTGTTTCCTCATCATTTTAGGAAGGAATCATCATTCTCATCATCGTCATTATTATGGCTAGCGGTGGAGATGAGGAGACGAGGATTGTCAAAAACAATCCACCTTGCATGCATGATGAGGCATGGGCAATTTAGCTATTCATTCCTTCACTTTTTTCTCAACTCGTAAGCATGATTATGGCCCCAGTTTTCCCTTTCTTCTTGAAGCATTCTGTTTAGTTTACTTAAAAAATCATATGGAATGAATTAAACAAGATTATATAGGCAGACGGCGTTTAGTTTTTTGACCTATAGTTTCCTCCTCTCCCGCCGCCACCACCTCCGTGTGAATCTAGTAGCTTGGAAAAACAATTTTTATAATGTAAAGGTGCTGATTATTTTGCTTGCTGTTGTCCGAAACCCGCGGAGCAAGTAATGTGTTAGAATTTTTGTTAAATTATTGCTCAAACAGAGTGATTTCTGATTGGTTTCTGACGTTGGAGCAACTCAAGGTGTACGATGATCATGACGACGATGATAATGATCATGATGCAGCTGTACTCGTTAATTTTACAATAAAAAGACGGAAATAATTGATCTCACACATTGAAAAACTGGGAACTATCATCATGATCATGAGATGATTGCTCGATTGCTCACAGTATTATGAGCACTATTACAACAACAAGAAGAAGACCTGAGTCAAGGCTGGACAGGATGAGGCATAATTAATCACGATTCTGTCCATTAATTTTGCAAAAATTGTTTTTGAATTGTAGACACACACGAAGTATAGCTACTTTTCCTCTTTACTTTCTTATCAGCATTGGAATTTTATTATTACTAATAAATATTATCTTCAGCTGATCACGAATATGAAGGATCAAATCTGCTAAAATTCTAACTGGAGGCATTGCTGAAGGTCAAGGAAAAATATGCAAAATTAATGCCAAAGCACCCCGATGATTTTTGCATGATAATTAGCCCCACGTGTGGAGCCAATGCAAGTCGCCATGCATTTAACAAGTCTGGCGGCGGTCATAATAATAATGGCGTCTGTATGTGAAGGGAATTAGCATTGACAACAATTGAAAGCATTTTGGACAGACGGGTGTGTTGAAAAGGTGACGACAGGGAGGAGATGCCGTTTATCATGTGTTAAATGGTAACAATTCAAATGAGAAGTGGTCGCCATGAAGGACAAGTCCGTCGGAAATAGAAAAAAATATTCGTATATAACTTCCATAGTGATTTAGATCAATTTTGTGATCGAACATTTTTATTATTACAATGATTGAGTGCCTTTATTATGTATGAATTTCCATTGTTATCCTTATTATTAATGTGCTCCTGAAAACTACAAGGTTGCAGAAGTGCACACCTTGGCCATTATTATTATTTTATTATTGCTCCTATTTTGCAAGAATCAGATTCATGACGACAGCCAAAGGCAAGTCATGATGATTTTCTATTCAATAATGAATTTAGGTGAGAGACGCCTTTTAAAAATCATTCATACAAAACCATAATGGCAGCCGCTCAAGTAGCTTGCTATAAGTGCAAATAGGAAGCAATTTTTGGGAGCGAGAGGAAAACTTGTATTCACTTTATAAAAATGGGATTGAAACCCATGGAAATTTCATGCATTCCATAGCAAAACGTTTAATTAATTGCCTGAGTAATTAGCTTTTCAAATGGTTTCCTATGCCAAATGTTGTGGCAGACCATGGCGTAGAGGTTTGCTTATTAAATTGGAAGGTGAATGATAATGATATTTTTATCCCACGCCTTATTTACCTTCATAGAATTATAATTAGGCACAAGAGCAGCAGCAACAGCAGCAGGAGTGAAACTTGATCTTTTATAAAAATAGATGATGATAATAGTAGCAGTACCTTCATCTTGTTGCCGCTCTCTACCAATAGAAATAATAATAATAATTAATATGTGTCATGATTTCATTCCCTTCCCCACCACTGGTTTTCCCTCATCTCATGCTCATTGCTCATTCAACTTTTGCCAATGATACAATTATTATTGCAATATGACTTTCCGTCATGCCAAAATTTCCATAGTTTGGCTCGCTCGATGAAATTAATGTGAAATTCAAGTTGTTTATAAGCATCCGTGTACATGCAAGGTCTCACTCAGTATGTATTGTGTCATTGTTGTGTGTATATGAATGGAGTTGAATAATTATTGCATCATTGCATGATGCATTTGGAATTATTATTGCCGGTATATAAATTCTCTTGTTGTTGCAGTGCACTCTCTGCTGCGCTTGAAATGACTGCATTGAAAGATTGCATCTCGTGTGTGTACTTTTGTCTCGCTCAGTTAATTGTCATGCACTTCATGACTTCTCCCATAACTTCTCACATAATTTTTTGACCCTTTGATGATAATAATTAAAGGCCTCATTATTTTTCAATCTTAATAATAACTCTCACAATCTTGCGGACACTGGATTGCACTCCAAAAATGGACTGGAATGATGATGATCCGTCGCCTAATGATGAATGCCTGTGCATGCAACAATTTACTATTTGGGATGTGCGAAGTTTTTCTAAGAATTTTCTTCCCCCACGTATTAAAGTTGTTCTGGAAATAGTGAGCTAACAGCATGTGCTCTTATTATGTCAACGTGGGAAGAAGTTGAAGAAGACGAATATCCTTCAGAGGATCCCCCTAATTTTTAGAGTGCACATACATTGTACTACTGTAGCTATTCTATTGATTTGGAGCTAACTTTGTGGTAGTCTCATGGTTCCTTTTTTATCTCCCCTCTTCTCATCGTCTCTGTTGTTATTATTGAGAACCAACCCGCTGTTTGATTCAATTAATTTAGCTTTCTTTGAAGCTGCTAACAAGATACCCTTGACAATAGAAGATTGACTGAACAAGTTTGATTTATTCAATACTGACTTAGCCATAGTAACCATTTGGATAACAGAGAAAAAGATAGAGTGACATGGAGGAGGCGGAAAGCTTACCTTTCACAAAGTCCTTTTTATCCTCCACTATAAACTTGTTCAACGTACAACAACAAAAGGACAGAAAAATTAGCAAAGGTTAGGAAGGGCCCTAAAAGACACATTTGGCTACATAAAACTTTTTTGCTTTGAAGACCCGGACGTGTAATAATACGAAAGAATGAGTGAGTAGTAAAAATGTTCAAAAAATCATCCCTATTATTACATGCTCATTATCAGCGTTACATTTTTTCCTCTCGTCCCTCAACCGACCAATTAACTTTTGGCAGTGGCTGCTGTAGCAAGTTTCGGCGGCGAAAAAAATTGTGGTGACAACAAGAGCGAGCGTTTCGGCATTGCAATATATGGAGTCTTAATTCACATTAATCATTCCGGAAGAATAATAATATGATGAGAGGACAAAATTAGGGAATTTTCCATGATGTAAACACAAGACTTTGAAGAGTTGAGACGGATTCATTATGATACAGAATTTTGCTCACATTCGCACAGATATAAGAACGGTAGTGCCGTTACTGTCAGTCAAAATGAGTCATTCGGCCAATTTAATAACAAAGAGCAGTAACTGCTACACCTTGTGTGGAATATTAAGGTACAAGAGAAGGGATCAGGAGAGCAGGAGAACAGTTGTAATAGTTGTAGCTGGTTCCTGGCATTGAAGGTCTCAACTGTCTCGAGTCTCCAAATGTCCACATAAATAAAACCAGTAAAAAGGTGAATGGGCTTCCCGCAGCAAACTTCTCTTCTCTCCCCTCTAAAATATATGTGTAGCAATAGCAATAGTAATAACAAAGCAAAATGAAGCTGCTACTCACTACTGTCTTCTGCTGAATAACTGACTCATTCATAAGAAATTCCTCTTATTTTTTTAGCCTTCACCCAAGGTAATAAAAAGCGTGGAGGGGAGTAAGTGTGAGAGAGAGACTGAGAAAATATAATCTACATTACAGTTTCTGCACACTAATGAACCGTGGAGCAAATAGCTTACAAATATAACAATTCATGTTGTTGTTCTTGTAAAGAATCTGACATAGAGATCCGTAATGAGCAGAGAGGATATGGTCACGTCATATTCGCTCATCCTGAACAAAAGACAAGGAACGTTTAAGGAACCTGTGAGTGTCCGTGTGTGATTCCTCCTTTGCTGCTCCTTCCATCTTTTCATTGCGTGCAAAAATCTTCTGTAGCTATTTGCATTCATGTTCCAGCCGTAGCACTTGTTTTTTCTATACAGTGTCTTCCCTACGTATTCCCTTCTTCTCCTTCTTGGAATTCTTCGCACATGATAGCTACGGCTACTGCAAATAAACCTAAAACACTGTCTTTTTGCACGAACTAAAAATGGTTGAGTAATGCGACAGGAAAATCTGCACGTTCACTCTATACACGCAAAAGCAACTTGCGAAGCGGTACGCCGCTCTGAAAAAAATTGTAAAGCAAGTGTATATGGTCTTTGCAGAAAAAAATGAAGAGAGAATGTTGGGATTTTGCTGGTGTAGTAGTAATTCATAAGAAATGTCATTTGCATCCATGCCGATATGACAGTAAAATGGGGTCATGGGGGTACTTTTTAAGAGAACAGCTTTTTATGATGACAAGCTTCATGTTCATGTATTGTTTGTATCATTTCCAGATGAGTGTTTCCAGCGGTAGCGACGTGACAATTCCCATACAAGACTCCCCGCCCCCACCTCCCTCTCCTTATGGAAACCGAGCGGACCATCATAATCATCATCTTGGCAAAACTCCCGAGCCTCGAGGGGATGTTGGGATTGATAATGCGGGATTTGAATCAACAGAAAATGAGGATATGATAAAGAAACAACAGAAACCGGATGGAAAGAAAATAAAAGAAAACTCTAGCAAAACTGCACATACGGAAATTCCAATGTCCAACGGTCCAGGAGCAGAGCCACCCTTGCTTACGGAAGCCTTGAACTCGGAATTAATTAATATGAACATAATGAACACGATTCCGGACAAACCTGCGACTGAGTTTGGTCCATATGAAAATCCTGACGAGTACTTTATTGCGGTGAATCAACATAAAAAATTTCTCAGGTTTGTAATAACAATTATTACTATTAAAGTTCCATAATAGCTCGCACAAGCCTACCTGTCACCTTCATGCATGAAAAAACTTGTTGGCAGGAGAAAAATAGCAGCTGCGGTTCCAATTAACACAGCGTTTCTCTTGTTGCTATGCTACTTGTATAAGAGCCCGAAATATATTGGAGCTTTCTAAGATTATTTTGGTTTTTTTGTGTGATAACAGAAGTGAGAAGTTATATGTGACAAAAGACAAGCGGAAGGTGAATTCGTGGAAAAAATACATCTGCTGGCTCATCGGTGCATGTATTCTTTTGTCCATTGTGACCATTGCTATTTTAGCGGGACGTAAGTACAAGAAAAAAACTCTATTTTGCCCGTCTGAGGAGAAAGTAGTAATAACGTATCTTTCTCTTCTTCTTCCTCTTCCCAGTGGGACTGATCTCACAAAAGACATCATCATCATCAAGTTCATACAACTCAGAAAACGTCCTACTCGGAACAACAACTTCCTCCGGACTTATTTCCTCCAGTCCATTCTATAGTAATGCCGTGGAAACGACATCCTCCGTGGATGGACTTGCTGTACCTTCGTCAAGTTCAAGTTCAATGGAATACACGTCATCAACGACCGTTCCGCCATCACTGCCCCCAGTTACGAGACCAGCATTATCTGATAATCATGGTAATTGCAACTCATGGTTCAAGAAGAAGAGCACTGCATTTTATAGAACACTAATAATTATATGTGGAAGCTCCTCTTTCCTCCTCCTCCTTATTTCCTACATGAAAGCCTGTTGGAAAAAGTGTAAATTATTTTTATTCTTGTGTGAATTTCACAGTTCCTGCCGCTGCGGATATCACGTTAACCTTTGATGATGCCGAGTATACTGCTGCACTGAACAACAAGTCATCCGACAGGTTCCGTGAACTCGCTGACAGTGTGGAACGGGAGGTATAAAAAAATTCTATTAAAATTACCATAATTTTTGCCCTGATGTTGTGGAAGAAACGGCAGATGATGATGAGGAGCATGTTGATCATTACTTTTCCTTCTTCTTTTCAGATGCGACAAGCACTCACTGGAGAATTGGGCTTATCCACGGCATACGCTAAAGTTATGGAATTCTTGTAAGTACTTTTAATACAATTAAAAAGTTGGTTGCAATCATGTTAAGGAAATTAGAATTACTATTATTATTATTACGAGCGGCGGCTTGAGTCGCAGTATGGATTAAGGAACGAGGTAGAGAGCATAGGCCAGAAAATTTTCATGTGCAATTTCCATCCATTGAGTTTATGATCAAATTACTGAAAATGTCTGTGAGAATTATGCTGGAACTTAATCTAACAATTATTAGGGAGAGAAACTTTCCAGTTGATTATGACGATGACGATGAGTTCCCCTGCTGCCACTGATGATTCTGATGATGAGAGTGAGCTACTAAAGGAGCCTTATAGCTATGTTAGCCCGTGATAGAGTTGAGAGCTGGTGCCGAGGAGGTTTTATGTGATGCTAATTTTCACTTACTTGTTTGTTGTTCATGACCTCCAGTAGTGGCGGTAGACAAGCAGGGGAAGACGGAGGGAACGTATATAAATCTTGCTCTGTAGATCTCGATCCTTTATGTGTGTAGCCCATGTGTTATGTATAATGTGAAAGGGATTTTGCAATTTTGCAAAACTTTGTTAGGTTAGCCGAAGACCTTGGAAACTTTCCTTACCGCATTAATCGTTCTTTTCTACATTCTCCCTCTCTTTCCGTCTACTTTTACAGGCCGGGCTCAGTCGTAGCTAAAATGCGAATCAGCTGGATGGACGATAGGAAGGAGTTGCAGGAAGTGCAAATGTTCATGGCAAAGTTACGTCAGCTCGGTTCTTTCCAAATCCGTCCAGGTGCCACGTCCTTCTATGGTAAGGAGCAAAGTTTTGGATGATTTAACACTCTCCCGTCATCATTACTGGGCTCCCTGTATCATTTCTGTACTCATGCTTCGTTTTTCTACATATTTTTTTCCAGCTCTGGTGAACCATTGCAAATTCCGAAACTACGGCTGTTCCCATTACTGTACCTTTGACTATGAACAACTGGATTTCTTATGTACTTGCCCCGAGTTACTTCGTCTTGCTGAAGATGGTAAAACTTGTATTGAGAATGTGGCCATGTCCAGCTCTACTTCTGCAGATGTACTCCCACTTGATGATGTCATAAATGGTGGAGATGGAGGAGAAGAGAAATCGGACCATATAAGCCCTCCGGAACAGGATCAGCATCAGCATCATAATGAACATGAGCATGGGGAAATCCCTGCAACTGAGCCTCCATTTATAGCTCAGTCAATTTCCACTGAAGAGTCCCAGCCATTTTCGCACATCACACCATCATCATCATCATCCACAACGACAGCTCCAGTAATTGTCGCTGACGGTGGGAATGAAACGGATACGATTGCCTCGGAACAAGTTTCTTCTTCTACTTCATCGGCTGTTGAGAACCAAGGAGAAAGTATCGGAGAAGAGCGTTCACTTCACACTGAAATAGGAGGAGAAAGTACAGAGATGGGAATGGTAGAAGCTATTAATGATACACAAGCAACGACCGTAGATGTACCTGAATCAGTAGTAGAAACTAGTAAGGCCGATAACGTAACGGACCTTTCACCATCCTCCATAGCAACTGCTGAACCTGAAGAGACAGAGAAAATTATTGCTCCAGTCCAAATTCCCATTGAAACTACCTCAGCACCATATATTCACGAGACATTTAATGAGACAGAAGGCTCCTCCGGCGGCATACACCAACTTGAGGTCGGAGGACCTGAGGAAGTGAGCAATGAAAATGCAGAACAAGTCACCGAAATACCTCCACTCAGCTCTCCAACTTCCCAAGGGGGGAACACAAGTGAGGAAGAGAGCTCAATCGGGGCTCCATTACAACGTACTGAGAGTGATAACTATTCCGAAGTGGAGCAACATCAACAGATAACTACCACTCCTTTGAACAATACCACTTCTACAGCAATCCCCATCGTCTCATTTAACACTTCCAGATATTCAGAAGAAAGAAATGTTCTCTTATCTGAACAGCAACAGCCTGGCTCGGCATCATCATCATCTTCTGAAGAAGGAGCTGCAGAAGTTAGCCTTGAAAGACAGGAAAGTTCAGTTGGCAATTCTAGCGTTAATCCAGAAGGAGAAACTGTTCAAGTGAACAATAATGGTGGCACTCGGCAGAAATCCGCAAGATTAGAATCATACGGAGAGGAACCATTAAGTCGACAGTTAGACACGAATGGGACAGCTCGAGGGATCCTCTCTAATTCAGCTGAATTTATGATCTATGGCGATAACGTACTTAGCCCTAATCCCACCCACCAGGAGGGAGGTACAGATTCCGGTCTTATTGAAGAGGATCAAGCTAATTCTTCACTCATCTCACCTTCTTCCACCACTTCACTTGAGAATGCAACAAGCACGGAAAACAATAACGCCGAGGAAGTCATCAATAATAATAATTCCAACGAGAATAATAATAGCGCCTCCGTAGAATCACTTGCCGGGGAAAGTGGAGAAAATCCCGTCATCAAAGATTCATCTGCCTCCGTTCAACAACAGGAAGTAGATTCAGTGGAGAAAGTTGCAAGCATTGTTTTCAGTGGAGCTGCCCAAACCACCACGCCCCCTACGGGAGCACCTGAAGAATACACCACAGTACGACCGTTTGACTTGGAAAATGACACGATTGTAAATGAGAATGCCACTGAAGATAGGACGAACGCTGAGCCGATAATTATTCAAGGTAAGAAAGGCGAGCAAGAAATTTCAGTGGAGACAACTCCCTTCACTGCCGAAGAAAATCCACAAGAAGGAACTAATACCACCGACGCTCCTGAATCCGTCCCGACCATAATGCCCGAAGAAGTTAAATCTTCTTCTGAGAATGAAACTGCCCCGCAGCCATCCCCTCGAGAGTTGGATGATGTTGAGAATCCAGTTGAAACCACTTTGCCTCCATTAGAAGAAACCACAATAGTTATGGATGAGGCTGAAACTACAAATATACCTTCAACGAGCAACAACGATACTTTGCTAACACCACAAATAGTAACTCCGTCCCCAACACAAGTTTCCGTCTCCACAATCCCAGCTTCTCAAATATCTTCAAACACCACAACAACAGAAGAGGTGAAGAATCCCGCAATTGCTAATAGCGACACTCCCACTGCTGCTGCCCCAGGTGGCAGTGAAGTTACTAACAATCAATTACAAAGCAATCCGTCCCAAGGAACAAATTCAGA
This sequence comes from Bourletiella hortensis, assembly GCA_034694225.1. Taxonomy (NCBI): domain Eukaryota; kingdom Metazoa; phylum Arthropoda; class Collembola; order Symphypleona; family Bourletiellidae; genus Bourletiella; species Bourletiella hortensis. The sequence continues at coordinate 180 of JAQFYD010000721.1, read as the reverse complement.
CAATATTAATAACAATAATAATAGTAATAATAATAATAACAATGGTGATAGAACAGGGTCGACTGCCGACAATGAAAATGAGCTAAGCTAATTTTGTTTGATTTTTTTTAATTGTTAGCGTCTGTATGTTGTTCTGTATGAATGAATTATAATAATTGTTTTTATTTGGTGCAAAAGTGA
>JAQFYD010000720.1:0-15852 GCA_034694225.1 Bourletiella hortensis | reverse complement strand
ATAGGTCCTGATGTGCTTCATACTGCACTAAAGTGTAGCTGTTTTTTAATTTCTGTTGTTGCTCGATCAAAAAGATTGTACTCGCGGTTAAGTTAAGGACTGTATAAGCTCTATCTGTCTGCCTGCCATTGCGGGCCACTTTTGTATCTCCCCACGATAGTCGGACTTGGTTTCAATTAGGGACCACGATGTGAAATTTGTACTACTTGCTACCATTTGATCTGAGTGGTTAATTTTTTTAATTTTTTTTATCTCTTTTTGGATGTTACCGTTTTGACAAAATGAACGGTGGGAAGCCCTGTGAACAGATAGTATAGAAAGGCTCGAATTTAACAGGTGTCTTTGGCTTTCATCGGTTTTTGAGGTCGGCTTCATTACCAGTAATACTAGGATGTGCATTCTGAATATGATAGTGATGATAGTAGTAATAGAACCTAAGTATTGCATATAAGTCTGGCAAGTGTTTTGTGTAGACTTGAACTTGATCTTCAGAAAAATTGTTTATACAAGATGATTACGATTAGTGTACAGTCATTCTAACTAGTTGCCTGTCGAACAATACTGTGACCATTATCCCAGTTATTTGGATTCGAAAGATAAATATATATCTCTCACGGTTCTCACCACAGTCGGTGAACATGGTCTCGAAAATGCCTCGCTGTAGGGAAAGCATAATTATTAATAGTAGACTATAGATAATTGAAAAAGTGTTTGAAAGACGCTAAGGAAATATCAGCTGTAACATATTCATGTTATTATTCCTTTCGACGATGGTGTATGTAAATACACACACTCTGTATAATAAATGTGACACTAAGTGCGGAAAGTATAGCATTTGAAAATTAAACTTTTTATATACCAATGTCACCGGCAGTTGGTAAACCGTTCACGGCATCCCTTCCTCTCCCATTACCGTGAACCACCTCTTGAATAGTTTGTAATAATAATAACTGATGAAGAATAACCTTTTGTTTGTACACCTGCTCCACTGTTAATTTTTAGCAAGTAAGCCTGAGTTCAGAAGACAAGGACATTTAACAGTTTGTTCTGGTTCTTTTTTACCGAAACCAAGGAGTAGTGCAGGAAAGAGGTATCTATACTGTATAATTAATTGCCAGACCCTTCCTGCTACCTGGATAGAGTACCCGTGACATAATTGTTGTTGTTATTATTCGTCGCTTTTGTTTTGTTTGTCCATTATAGATTCCCACAGATTCACAAACTTGTGTCTGTGATGATGCAGCTACTGGTTTAATTATTTGTATATGCCACTATTAATAACGGAAGAGAAAAAAGTATTGAAATAATGACTTATTTATGTAGAAAAGTATCATAGTTATTATTTACCTGTCAGCAATCAAGTTCACTGTTTTTGTAATTACTTTTAGTATTGTATTATTATGTTCTGTAGCATGGTTATGTACATGAATTAACTTAACCCAGTTTACCTACTCACTATGACTACATTTTCTTAGCTAGATATACTGCCAGTGTCACCATAGTCGTTGTCATGTCATCATAGCCTCATTATCGAGATTGTGCCAACAATAATAATTATTATTATTGAACACAGGTCGGAAAGGCTTCCTGCCTACCCTAACCCACCATCCAAGGGATCATTGTATAATTTATTAGGAGCTCTGAAGAAATTTTGATACTTAACCCCCTTTCTGCAGTCATGATCCTAAAAGAGCTACTAAGTTTTCCGTCTATGATTGATTCCTGACCAAATGTCCCCCAAAGTGGATGATTATCATTAAAAGTAATCATCAGTATGTATAATGTAATGCTTTTAAGTTTCTCTCTGGTCAATCTGGATAATAATGGCAATAATGACACAGAGCATTTACTTTTAGTGTCTATTACTGGGGTATTCCAAAAAAGGTGATTTTTTTGAATGAGACAGAAAAACTAAGGGTAACAAAATCTCTATTAAGTTAAGCATTCGAGAAACTTATGACAGCCGGACACATACACACTTTTAACTATAATTTTTTCCGCAATGTACAATATGGGGAGAGTGTAACATTTACTGTGTACAGTCTAAGTACCTGTATGGAAAACTATAATTATAATAATTACAATTAACATTAGAGGCAAATCTTTTACGGCAATGTACATTGTTACTATACTACAGTACTATTATTATATCTTCTATAGTATAATAATGGCCAGAACGAAAATGAAGGGAAATGAAGCTGGAAACAAAAATCCTACTAAATTATAGCTAATAAAAAATGTATGTTAGAAACTTTTAGACCATAGGTTATGATATGCAGGGTACGAGAGACGAAAATGTACCACAAATTTCAAGTACTACTATTTGTAAAATGTACTAAACTGGAACCAGAGTTCAATCAAGAAGATGAAATCAGTAATTTAAAAAAACAAAAATACACACATACAGAGTTTGTTTCCAAACTTATCATCATAGACATTGTATATTATTGTATTATTATTATTATTATAGAATATTTACTACTACTACGGTATTCGTGAGTTCCTCTCAGCATCAATGTCTATAAATACTACTATTACTACAACTGGATATCATCATAAGTAATTAATTATTATCATGATTATTTAAATATCTATATATTATCATTACTAAGAAAGTGCTAAAGGAAACTGAAAAAAATTGTTCTACAAAGTAATATGTCACTATTATTATTATTATTACTGCGCAATGTTTAACATGTATATAAAAAAAACAGTGTGAAATCGTCTCCACTGATTATTATTATTATGTAATTATTATGTGCATTTTTCAGTACATATGACTATGATAGATAATGAGGACGATAAAATAGTTGGAAAATCAACGTCGTTCACTATATAATAATATTAGTAAATTAAATGTAAATACATAGCTATGACGGTAAGAGTAAAATAATAATAATAATGATAGTAATAATGATACAATTGTAATTCCAAACCCCATTTGTAGAAACATTGTCAAGTTACGAAAAAACATGGAATAACGAACAAGAAAATCGAGAAAAAATAATTATGACGTTTCAATGTATATTATTATTATTATTACTTATTAAGCTACCAGACACACACAACAAAAATACTACTACTTGTGTATGGAAAAAATCTCTCGAAAAATGGACATGAACAACAATCATGTCTTCGATTCAAATATTATACTTCAATCCAAATAAATAATTAGCGTTTTAGGATCCTAAATAATCTTATGGATTCGTTCTTGCTACATAAATTTTCCGAGTTTCTGCCCATTTATTTCCACTCATTTCTTCATCGTCCATCTTTCATCAAACAAAACCGTTCTCATCACTGCAAAATCCACGGTCGCCATATTGTGACCCGAAAACCAACGAAATTTCTGAACTTTAACTGAATTCGGTACTGCAGCCTGGCCGGCGTCCATAATTATGAATTTTGTAATTTTTTCGGAAAAAATGAAATGAAGACAAAAAAACTGGCTGGAAAATGACACAATTTTCTCGATGTTCATTCACCTGAGATCATGAGCCGAGCATAAAAAAAGGCGGGAAATTTCAAAGTTTTAAAATTTCAATTTGGTTGTTGGTTACTTACTGCATCTGCTCCGTTTAATGTCTGTTGACAAAAATTGCTCTTATTTCCTCCAGTTTGTGAAAGTTGTGGATTGAAAAGGTAAAATTATGGAGCAGATGGAGGAAAAAGACATGATAACCGTTGAAGATGGCCATTATGAAGAAATTACTACTCATAGTATCGAATTGTCGGAAGCGGAAGTTGAGGAAGCGGCGGCGACAGTTGCTGCTGCTACAAATTCAGTTCGGTGTTTACTAACTTCTAGTTCGAGTGATCATGGAACGGAAATACGGCCAGGATCCCAATTACCGGATCAGATTTTATCTACGGAAATGGAGGAAGATACAGAAATGATCATAGATGAGGCTAACAATGCTACAATAACTTTTCGAAGGATCTCGTCGGGAACGTCTGAAGTGGAAGCTCAAGGAGATGATGATGACCTATCATCGGCCCGAGGCCAGATAGCTATGGCAACGGCGGAGGGGGGTAGTTATGATAAAAAAGTTGTTGTGATACATTTTGAGCCAATAAAAGATTTTATAAGTAATAATAAGAGGGATAACCATAGTGAGCAAGACAGTAATGACAGTGAAACTCAAAAATCTAAGGCTCCTAAACTGTGCGCGTCCCCAAAAGACAACAACAAAGATAATGGATCCCTTTCCTCAAACATGCAGTTGCCTTTTTCGTTTCCTGGACAAAGTTTTAACGAACAAGCTCAAAAATTGATTCTGAACGTGTGGGATTTTTTCAAAAGAGCCAAGAAGGATCCAAGTTTAGTTAGCAACTTGAGAGGACCTCAGGATCATGCCGCAGCTGCCCTTAATGTAGGAACCAAGACTATAGGAAAGATTGCCAAGAGAGTTCTTAGACTGGGAAAATTGGAGACACCAGGGAAGAAGCGCAATCGTCCTAAGACTGTGCTGGACTCGGTTGGAGCGGAAGGAGAAGAAGTCCTGAGAAATATTATTCGGGAAATGTACGAAAGAAGGTAATAGCACTTTGAGAAGCTAAAGAACTCCAGCGTACTTTTTTCTGTATTCCACTTTTTAATTTTTGTAATTATTTCCAGGATTGCGCCGACCATCCCCCTTGTTCTTGCGGAAGCTAAAACCAGAATAAATTTTAAAGGAAGTACGACGAGTTTACGGAGAATACTGAAGCGTATGGGATTCAAGTACGGTGGAATAGATAACTCATTAATCCAGTCGGACAAGTCAAATGTTTCGGGTTGGAAAGAAAAAGCCTCGAAGAAAGGGAAACCATGGAGGACGAACCAGCCGAAGAGAAAGTCAATAAATAAGAAAACTACGAAGCCTATGGACGAAGCAACTATCGCAGTCGGATCAATCGCACCTGTACCTCAAGTAGTTGAAGCTGATGGTATCATCCAGGCTCATGAAGCTTGCCAGCAAGAACTGATTCAGCCGCATGAAGTTATAATTCATTACCAAAAGCCCGATGATGCTTTCATTGGACAAGGAGGTCAGAGCGAGATTCTCATGACGGCTGACCCAACACAGATAATACAGTTGCAGCTAGAATCCAATGGTGAAACCGTGCCTGTTACTGTGGTGCAAGAATGGCCATGGCCGTCTGGTGTTAACGAAACTACTACTATTTTGGGTCTAAAGAGTTTGTAGCAGTGCGTGTTGCTTAATGTTAAAATTTTGATACTTGTTGCGAAATTAAGGTTATTACTTTATGTTGTATTTAATCTGTACTGATCGCATCTATCCGGAATATGAAACTTGATAACTCATGTTTATATTTATAATGATCCACAGCACATAGTGTGCTTTATGTCTCAGGACTTTCGGATTCTTTTTACAACGTCGTGTACTCCAAGGTGCATGGAAATTAAAGTTTATTTTTATTTTAACCCAAAGCCCAGATTGCAACTTATGAGCCATTTTCACATCTTCAGTCATGAAATATACGACACGACTTTGCTCTTCAGAATCAAACTCCTCCAGCTACTAACCGCAGCAGAATACCACCCGAAACTAAATCTCTTTACCCGTTGTCAACTACTCTGGCCTTTTCATCAATGTGGAAGCATCGAACTACCCGTAACTTTGCCGGATTTCAGAATGATACTTTTAAAATATTGCACAATAAAACCCGGACTGAAGTTATCTCTCCATTTGAAATATTCACATAACTGCATCATTCATTCAGGCAGGTTGAAAATTTCCGGTTTCCTAGCCTCCTGGAGTACACCATTCATTGAGAAATAATTACCGCAAAAAATAGCCTTTGTATCATCTATCCCATGACCTCGACCATAAGGGGTCACAGCCGTTAAATGCCACATAGCGTCATAAGTCATAACATTAGCAACTGTAACTCTACCGCATTTCCCGAGAAATTCAACGTGAATAGCAATGAGGATTAACAACAAAGACAGAGAGACTTCCTTTGTGAAGCCGGTTTCAATGGGGATTTGCTATAGACGAAAAAACACCGGAAAAATATGACTTCCGCCAGTCTCATTGTTACAATAAATATATCAAAGTTACCTTAAAATTATGCATTTTCGAGCACACATGAACGGTTGATGTGAGGCGCAGAAGAGGGTTCTGCGGACATTGCAATAGTAGCGTTGCTGCTCTTGTGTGAATCGACGGCTCATCAAATAGATGCAATGGTAAATGATGATAGCAAAAATAATAACAAAAGCAGAAGGTTTCAACAATATTTGAAACCATGTGAATGTTATAGTAATGTTGATGTTAGTCGAGGGTACCTTTGCTTCAGCCCTGTGTTCCTCACGCATATAGTGATGGAAAGCAAGGTGGAAAGCATTATTGCCTGCTTTTAACAACCCCCCTTTACTCACTCGTACTGTTGATGATGGTCACCTGTACGATTGTTGTTGATACCTTGCTTGCCAGTCCACGTTTGGATTTCTCACGACGAGCACAGACCGGACGGGGTATGCTGCTCCTCTGCCTTACTTTGAAACTGTTATATCCGGTTTTCTCAACTCAACCCTCCATTTTGTGTCAGTGTGACCCATTCATATAGAAAGAAATCATTAAGCCATCCTGAGCTTAGATCACTGGCAAAAATTTTCGTAAACTTTTGTGGATTTTAATCCCTTCGGTTTTACATCACAATCATTACGGAATGTTTACACTAAAACAGTGAGAAAGCAGTCAGAGTTTATTTAGTGACAGAAGTGTCATTTACAAAGATTACTATTACTACATTGTTATTTACTCGGCGTGATTTTCGGCTCTGTTAGTGCTACATTGTAATTCAAGTAAGGAAATTCAAGCAGTGTGAATTCCAGTATAGTAGTGAGTGTGTCTTCATAGGGAACTCGAATTTCTGGCAATTCTATAGTTTCCGCTATTGTTTCTTCGCTGCTGTGAGTTTGTGCGTGTCGGTTTAAAGAGCCTTGGATGCAAGTGAGGAGAGTACACAAGAGCGGATAACAATTATTGGATTTTAATATTTCCCTACGGACTTTGCTAAGAAAGCATTCAAAATTGCGGACCTCATAAAAGGTATTTAGTTTTGTTAATAATTCACTTATTAATGCTGATTTGATTAACTGTCATGGCGTAGCTGCTCATTTTAGACAAGAATGACTCTCATGATGGGTCGGCCAGCCTCGTTATGAAATCATGATGGCAAAGTAGATTAATTTACTATGGTTAATTCTGAGGGCGTTACATGCCCAATGTTCATGTTCTTGTTTTTTCTTTGCACCTATTATGAATTTGGTTTGAACCTCATTCTCATCATGACTTATTTGCCCCAAGTGTGTATAATACTAAAGTAAGAGTCCAACAAATACGGACATGTTCAAGAAAGAACAAACTTACTGTCATGTAAAACAGTGAGCATAAATGGTAAGTTAATTGAATATTTTCATCCCCGTTATAGGCATGCTTGGACTCATTCCATTATTGTTGTTGTTTCCTCCTGGGAAACTTGAAACAGATCAGGTCTTTAAAAAACACTCTCCTCCTGTCCGAGTTGGCCGTCTTCCCAATCTGTCACACACACATTATTATTCTATACTCACTTTAACATTCTCCCTGCCTTCCTTATCTTCTTGCTAAACAAAACCAGCCCTGTAGCTCTAACTGAGCCAGTTTTACACCTTCCAACAACAACCGGCCACTCTAAATTCTCATCAATTTGCACTCATTTCTCGGACATCTTTGTAATGTATACTACTATTGATGATCAGGATGATTCATGACTATGATAATCCCTCAGAGGAGCATTGTTTCTTAAACCTGAGCATCTTCTAACATAACATGACATATGGACTCGGAGAATACTTATTATTTTGTATCCGGAACTTGAAAATTTAAAGCATGGGTTTGAAAGGAAAAGTCATGACAGGGGGGTTGGAACAGTATATTATATGTGTGCCATGTGCCTAAAAGAATGGACCAGAAGGAAAAAGATGGTATAAAAGTTATAATAATGGCTCATAGGTAGGTAGGACCCATAGGAAAGTAAAACAAAAATAAATTTTGATAATTATGGGTCGTCACGTTCAAAAGGGTCAGTAATTTTTCCTTGTTTTCAAGCAAAGGAAAAGCTTTGGAAGAACCGCATTATCATGGGCATTCCATAAGGTCATTCGGTTCATAGTGTTTAAGTGCCATTGAGTCTTAAGACGTAATAACAAAAAGGTTCCTATAGCTACGATGAGCCATTATTAAAGTTAAAACAAAGAACCGTGGGAGAAGCCAAGCTCATTGGGAATTCAACACAGTCTGCAGTCAGCATGAGGAAGGCATAATAGTATAAGATGATGGAACCGGTGTTCCTGTATTATATCTCTCTTATGTTTCTCACTGTACAAGTATGGGCAGGGAAGGAAAAGGAAGTTGATAAAAGTTGTGTGTGTGTTTGTCCATATTCATTCAAGGGATCTAAAAGGTACACATCTGCATTTGTGTACAATGTACTTAACGGCCAGGTGGTAAACGACGAAGACGGGCTATGAACAGAGCAAATATTATAACTCAGAAAAAAAACAAGGAAAAGACCTGCATACTGTGTGTAACCCACACTCGGAATACAAACGGATCTAACAATAACGAAAGCAAAATTATTTCTCAGGATGAATAATAGCATTTCTTGTGTACAAAACCTGGAAATACAGAAGATCCAATAGTAAAATGAAGAATGTTGTGACAATGGCCGGGCCCTTAGACTTCTGTAGGGCTTTTCCCCTAAGAATCCATGCACCGGTTGTCCATTGCTATATACCTATGCCCTTGTGAACAAGTTGACTGTTAATGAGGAAGGAAAGGGATGGATGAAAGAAAGAACAGTATGCCACAAATGTGGTCATAATTGTGAAACGATTTTCTTCACGGGATTAGTATATACAGTAGTAGTTATAATAAGTATCAAGAGCTGCATGGCATTAGTGCGGCCATGCTAGTCATAAGCTTGTCATCAGAGTTGAATGGAATTTGTAAGAGTATAATTATTTGATGGAAGTGATGATGAGAAGGATTATTATGATTGTTATTATTATTATTACAACGGCTATGATTATTTTCCTGGTTTAAAAAACGTTATGTAGCTATAGGTGTAAAAAAAGAGGAGACAGCAAGAACTCATAATACACATCCTCAACAACAGACCATCAGTCCCGTCATCATCATCATTATTACCAACTTGTTGGTCGAGCTAATGGGTGTGTGGACCAGCAAAAGTGGCAAGGAACTAATAATAATGACCAGAATCTTACTCGTACACACACACACACTCATGTATACCTACGTAACGAGTCAACAAACATGTTCTTGTCCAACACGACGATTCTTCTCCTCCTCAGAAGAGACTTTAGTGTAAGCTCGATCCTTCGCCCTGTCTAACTAATGCACCTTAACTAATATGTGTATAAAAGTATTATGTGCATAACCATACCAGAAATTTATCCATATACGAGAGGAATAATCAACTTTAAAGGGGAAAAATGTATTCTACATATCGACGGACAACAACAACATGTTGTAGCTATGCACTTGGGGTCAGCTTTTTCAGCGCTGCCATCATCATTCTTAGAATGTGTGTCAACAGCACCAAGGCCCATCAACTTAAGTAATGAATCAAGTTCAAAATATTGAAGGCACTCGATTCTGCCACCAACTCACCTTATTTCTTACTCGTCCTGTACTATTACCCTTATGCATACTTTATGAGCCGGGCAAACGTGTACTACTGAGATGACAAAGTGGGTTATATTCCTTAGCACTAATTAACGCTTAAACTCATACTATGCGGTCCTTTAGAATGACATACAATAATGAATGCTCACATGTGTCAAATCCGTCTCCATAGAGATTCCTATATCTGTGACTTTAATCAGCAGCAACACCTACAATTCTGTCTTGTATTAGTATTCCTCCTTAAATAACAAGGCAGTGATGCTACATGTTTTGGGCCAATGACAGAAAAAACAAAGCAAAAATTCTGCTGTAGGCCATCGGTAGGTAGGTGTTAGGGTTTCTGTGAGTGCCATAATAATATTTTTTCCCAAGTGGTACAGCATAGGATTTGTCAAAGGGTGTTGCTGAAAGGATTAGTTTTTGACATGAGCAGGCGAAGAGTCTATGGACCGGAAATAATGTGAAAAAGTTGCATTTAGCACAGTCTTCTTGACACTCATCTTGGACAATAAAGATAGTGCATACATTAGGAAGGAGGAACAACTGTATAATAAGTTGGAATGAATAATAATAACGATTCCCCCACCGACCGACCATAGGATGCTAATTTGCTTTTCCCAGCAAGCGGTAATTCAGACAGACTTGTGTGTATATGAATGTGACAGATTGGTTATTGCTATTATCATCATCATCACCATCACCATCACCATCCAAAGAACTCATGACTATAGCAAACTTCTTCTTATCTCTCTTCCCTCTTCTCAAAGTATAGCGATTCCAGATTGAGCAAAGGAGTCAGTCGGTCGGTTCGACTGCTTATTTGCAACAACGAGCAGAGTTTGTAAGAGAAGATGCTATTTATGCAAAGAGGAGGGTCTAAAAGCGTGAGAATAATTGTTTGTTTACAAGTGTCTAAATGGTATCTAAAGATAGGGAAGGTGTAAATCATGACATGCTACATAAGAAATAGCTAAGTAGCGGTAATCACAACATACACTTTGACGAATGAGTTTGTCTCACTGAGTATGTGACAGGCCCACAGTTGTAACTGTTGTTTTTTGCAATCTCTCATAATGTGTCCCGCTGTTGCCATTGGTTGTGTACATAGGAAGCGGCTGCACTTGGCATCCCAAAGTTAAGAATGACTTAATGGGCCAAAGCAGGTAATAATTATAAAGGGAATTACACACATAAAAGGTTATTCATGAATGGCATTAATGTGGTAACGTTGACGGAGAGCAATTTATATGCTGCTGGAATATGATGAATGAGGAAGGCTTTTATGCATTTCATACAGTACTCTGTCTGTGACAATATTTACGATCTTTTCAGTCAGTTCCCGCTGTTGTACCAATGCACTGCTGCTAGCTTTGGTGGTAAAGATGCCCAGAAAATATGCCTAGACTTTAAGAACATGGTGTCTATATAATTATCATAATTGTAGCCCTTTAATTCTTCCATATCATAAGAATCCCCTTGGAATATTTTTGAGGCACTTGGAGGTGCCTCTTGGATTGCTCGAGCATTCGCACATCCTTCATTATTATGAAACAGTGTGAGTGTGAGAGGTAGTAATGAATATAATTTGTCTAATGAATCCTACCGATTAGCTCCATTGACCAAGTGAATTTATAGATTTGAACTTTACGGGAATAGCAAGAATTTCTTGGTGATGTAATGTCCATTGTGATTTAAGACAATTTGTTCGAAAGAGGTCAATAATTAATATGAATTTATATGATAATTCGCTGACTCAATTGTAGTGTTTTACACAGTTAGAAGATTTATGGGAAGAGATGTTGCTAGCAAGAGAGGGAATTATAGGAAAGGATGAAGTAGAAGATGGCTTTTAGTTAGAGATGGTAAGGCAGCATTGCCGTAATAATAATAATTGTATTCAATAATTATTATGTAAACGTTACACGAAGCGGATGCTCCTGTCGCGCGCCCTTTACATTTTCTATTAAGTTATAGCGTTAAGTCAATTATGTAGTCATCAAATGCTTTGTTGTTTGTGAGAATGACCCGAAAGTAGCGTAAGTAAGTAAGATCAGAGTTGTTGCTGTTGTCGTCGTCATTCTTCTGCTGGCATTTGGCATAACATACTAAAAGCTATGCATGAGCATCATCATTCGCATATTCAAATCCTGTCTTTATATCATTGCAAGAGAATGAGAAAAGAGGCGTGTTATTGTTATTTCTAATGGACAAAGTTTTATAATATTTGTAGTCGCTATACCCACAGCCCTACAGAAGATGAGAGACCTGCATTGACAATGGGTTTCCGTTCAGCTTAAGGCCAAAATTCTCATTAACTTGGACTTTTTGCATATATAAAGGAGAGGATTAGCTAAGCTCGTAGAATTTCTGGGGGCTTGTTGTTGTTGCTTATTACTACGTGCATTCTTATTCATTCTCATTCATGTGTGTTAGGGATCGGTTTGGTTTGTGTATTATGCGGTGTGGCCGACAGGCTGACTGATGGACAAAGAAGAGAACTGACTGCTCTTCTACACTGCTGTCCACGTTATTATCAAGATCCCACGTAGAGAGCTATCAAGAGTCCATGTGTTTTTCTCTCTTGATGATCATCATCTCATCTCGCAGCAGATCAAAGATGAGGAGGTTGTTTGGTCAAAATGTAGTACACACTGGCATGTCCGTGGTGTATCCCAAGATTGGGGAAAAGTCCTTATAGCACTTTTATCAAAGGATGAAGGAGAATATGGGCCGGCCGGTGTTAGAAGAAGACGGACAGAGAGGAGTCTTGGTCGTCGTCGTGGTAGTAGACAAGGTGGATATACCAAGTCACCTTTCATGTTCCCCACTTTGTTGTGTACACCGGAGGCAGTAGGCCATCCAGTCATCATCAGGAAAGTCAGACGAAGAGAAGAACAAGTATTGCCAATCTCCCGTTACACGCGCTTTATACTTTACTACTACCACAACAACTTACACTATACGCTTGTGAGACTCAACACAGTATATACTTATGGATGGAATGAAGGCGTCTTTGCATTGCATTACTTTAGGATTTATGGTTGCTAGAAAAAATGCATGATTCACGAACGAACGAAGAGGACCAACCAATGGTCCGAATAGTGAATGCATATAACTAGCCATAATGCTTACAGACAGGGGGGAAAAGGTAGTAATTTTTTAATATCACAGGTCTAAGCATAAAATCATGATTTTCTGAGCAGATTGAGACGATGAAGGAGCAACCTGCAAACTATTTATTCCCTTTCCTCCGTCGTCATATTTTTTGTTTCTTAATAATGCCCAAAGAAACTTTTGGAACATGTCCTGATTACGCTCCTTTTATTACAACACAAGAGTTAATATCTATGAAAGAATTAGGACTACTTCTTTGCATATTTTTTTCTCCTATATTCACATCATAATAATAGCTGCATTAATAATAATGCAGAAGAAGAAGACATTTTTTTTTCTCGTAGAGCAATGGGACTTGTTGCTGCTATCAACAGAAAGATCATTTCATCATGGATCGTCGTAGCCGTCGTCGTCGTGCATGGATAAATCAAATATATTTGGCCCATCATCAAGAGAACAATGTAAAAATCGTGAAGATTTTATGCATAACTTCCGTTCTCTGAACTTTGCAATAATAATAATGTATATGGCAACAAACTGTTTATGTGCTCTCAAGCCATTATCATCCTCTTCTTCTTCTACTCATCTTCTCTGCGCCCCTCTTTCATCTCTCAGTCAGTCGTAAATATTTATTGATCACAAAGCTTAGTCTTCTGTTATGCTTGTGCGAGCAGATGAGGGATATGAGCTATCTGTATGGGCATCTTAAATCGTTCAATGGATCAATATTATTTCTCATGCTGTATTTTTTTGCGCATTCAAATATTCTTCACATAACCCTCAAGGGTTTTTCTTAAAGGCAACAACAACAACAATGTAGCAATAATGGGTGATAGGGAAAGAATACACTGACCAGTGAGTTGGGCAGCGATAGCCAACAGAAGAATAGTTTCATGGCTCAATGATGAGGAATGAGAAGCTGCCGCTATATGGAAAGAGCATATAGCGAATATTGATTCCAAATTAAGACAGTTGTGAAAAAGATCAGAGTCATTAGGCTGATGGAGTTGACGGTAGCCTATAATCTTGTCAGTCATCCGGATTCTTAATAGTGCCGGTCATATAAAGCAACGTGAGGTGAATTCCAAGATGAAATTTACTTACGTTTGTAGTGCGTTAAAGAAGCAGATGAGTGAGTGAATGAGGTAGGGATGAATGAATGAAAGAAGGAAGCCCGTCATGATATGCATAGCAATACTTATTACATTTTACAACCACCACCTTCTAACTAACTGTGGTGGTTCCCGGAGGTAATAATTACACCCAAGCTGGTCTTCTTGAATTTTTGGAGCCCTCTTGTCAAAATTCTCCGTCAGCGAATAATACAGTTGAAGATGAACTTGATTAATTGAGATGCGAGCTCATTGGTTACCCTTTAATCATTTCTTACTATACATCGTACTACACATCTCTGCATTTTACTACAAACATATCATAGCAACCTGTTGCACACGTAGCGAAGAAAAGCCCCGTTTAGCTAGGAACATGGCCCCAGGTCAAAGTCATGTTCATATCCCACGTGTATCACAGTGAATCATCATTATTGCACTAGTCGTACGTTAAATCTGGTAGGAAATTATCATTCAGAATGCTTCGGGCTCGAGAGGAAGGGATTACTGCGAAATAATGGGAAGGATTATCATTATCCTTTCAGGACAGAAATCAGGCTGCTAAAGGGCATCCGAATGGGATGAAAAAATTAATACTTTTTCGTGCAATTTTCACTTCAGGGTGGGTCCCAACAACATGGTATGGCACATTTACGGTCATCATCATCTAGATTTGAAAATTCTGTTCCCTAAAGCAAGAGTATTCAAGTAAGTTGGACGGAAGTAGAGTACGGTGGTGGTGATGATGATGGTGGTGGGGCCAGTGAAGATTATAGTGTTGGCGTATAATCTTTCTCGGTCATCACATCATCATTCAATGATTTGATGACAAGTAAATTTCATTCTCCGTGTGTGAGCTTGAGATTCTGTCTTTTGATAGTATTGAACAGCAGACGACAACATGGGGAGACAGAACCGTGAGAGATTATTCCTTCATGATATACTTGGCACTTGGAAATCAAATGATACTAAATATATGACGAATCTGAATTAAAAATCTGAACAACAATTATGAGTTTCCGCCACCACAACTATAGTCATGGCCATGTTTGTGATTGCTTACATCTTGGGACTGCAATGT
The DNA here is from genome assembly GCA_034694225.1 of Bourletiella hortensis. Classification (NCBI taxonomy): domain Eukaryota; kingdom Metazoa; phylum Arthropoda; class Collembola; order Symphypleona; family Bourletiellidae; genus Bourletiella; species Bourletiella hortensis. Next base: position 847 of record JAQFYD010000720.1, on the reverse strand, counting down.
CATTGATGATGCTATTCTGAGAAGCAAGTTGTTGAGAGGAGCAGCGAGCGGATATGTGGAAACAAAGGAATGAAAATGAAATGCAGTTTTTATGAATCATTAAAATCGTCACTTAAGGATAAAGTCACTAAGCCTTTAGATTTCCATACCGCTGCTAAGTAAATTTCACGGTTTGGCATTTCACAGATTCGTAATCTTGATGATTCTCTTTTCTAATTTTTAGGACAGTACGGAACTGATGAAATGAGAACGAGACGGAAGGGACCGCCAGGAGCTTTTCTGGCTGTGTCCAAAAATAATTTCTTCAATGGACTTCCAGCCGCTTTAACAACAGTATCCTTAATCCTTTTCACCGTTCTCCAGCCGACTTTGTGTCAAGATGGTTCTACTACCACCAATTTCCCAACTACAACTAGTTCATCAACAATAAGTAAGTCACCAGAATCCGTCTTCTACTATTTTTAATCTTTTACTCTCGAAACCACTACTACTGCAAGCAAAGCAGGCTTAGTTATGTATGGCCATCCAGATTTGAATAATAATTCAAACGACAACAGTCATTCCGGCCAGGAGTTTCTTTCTTTCTTTCTTTCTTCTCTACGGCCTGAAATCTTTGCTAAATTTAGAACTTGAACGAGCCACACATAACAAGAAACATATGCAATTGCTAGTAACGTCGTGCATACATATATGAAACTTGAAGGGAGACTTGTAGGTCAGTAATTCTTTAACAGATTAGTGGTGGTTATACCATTTTCATTCATGAGCACAAGATGATAACCGCAACATTTATTGTGGCATAATTGGATTCCTTATGAACTGCATCATCCACCTTTTGTTATCATTA
>JAQFYD010000719.1:0-15853 GCA_034694225.1 Bourletiella hortensis | reverse complement strand
GAGCCCGCCCATGCCCGATGGGCATCGGGCGGGCCAGGGCTGGGCTCGGGCTTTTCAAATGGGCTTCACCTATGGTGGAGCTCAACAATTTCCTAATATTATCTGTGAATGATGGCACTTGATATATGAACATCAATTACCAATTCGGTCGACCTCTGTGACGACTTCCATAATTTCGCTTGCGGAGGATGGCTGGCTGAACATCCAGCCGATGGAACGAAACAAAGGGTTGGGAGGCTCAGTATGCTTGAAGATGAAGTAAATGGCACTACCCAGCGTAAGATTTTTCAATTATACTAATTTTAGATCCGGATACAATCTTAATCTACTTTATACGGTTATTTACAGAGATCATGACTTCAAGAGAAGAGGATTTAGATTTTGAACCTTTAAAACTGGCAAAACGGTTTTAAAAGCAGTGTGTTGACCTAAGCAGGTTAAAGCAAGTTTAAGCATGCCCAAATTCGCGCATTTGGAACTTTGGGCGACACAACGTCATTGGGCTCCCACCGGATATAACCAAAGTACATTTTGTTTCATATTAAGCTGCGATAGACGCAGCTGGAACCAAAATATTGTTGAGTTTTCTAACAACGCTGAGCGGCTGGCCTCCGAGGTGAACATTGGGAAAGCACTAAAGCCGATGTTATGATGACCATTGGCGCCATGAGACATCGTCACCCTCCGTCAATATTTCTGAGTGTCGGCGTCAAGGAGGACATAAAAAAATGCAAGCTCCAACGTGATTTGTGTGAGTTCAAAATTATCTGCCGAGTACGAAATTGCATGTTATTTGAGTACTTAAAATGGCAGCTGGACAAGCCCCGATGTTTACTTCTTGGGCCTGTTTGCGTGAGCTAGCCCCGAAGGCGAACAACAATTTCTATACAGCTGTCATAAGGGCACTAGGCGGCAATAGCACTAATGCAGCCAAAGACGCATCAACGATTATTGAACTTGATTCAAGATTGGCTTATGCGGCTTCCTATGTTGACAACGCTTGTAGTGTCACTCAGTTTTACAGCACCAAAAAATTCAATGCTTTCTAAGAGCTGACCAAAATTGAAGTAGCCAACCACTGCATGGTGATCATTACCTCAACAGCAGGGAAGCCCGACTGCATTCGAAGGGCGACGAGAATTGAAAAGGGCTATGAGAGACCATCGACCATGAGGACTAAGTGTCCAAATTTGCTTTAGGGGACGGTTTAGCGCTACTCTTGCACTCAACCGATACTCGTTTAACAGGTGGGGAGCCCCTCACAGTGTTGTTAACGCATTCTTTTACTTTCATCGCAACTCGATCAGTAAGCCCGTATCTAGTGAGCCCACACAAAGAGTAACTTTAAGCTAACACTCTAACATTCTAAGCATTCCCGGCTGGAATTCTGCAACCTCCACGTGCAAACTGGTGGGGTGAAGCGACACTTAACGGGCTTCAAAGCAAAGGCGCAGTGCATGGTCCGCCAATACAGCTCTTTCGAGCCTATGGAGGGCAGACATGTCAGCTTTGACCGCACTCTTGGGGAAGACATAGCTGACAGCGGGGGGCTTTATGCAGCTGTTTTTGCTGATCATAACACGGGAGCCACTGACGGTGAGGAGGACGAAGAGACCAAGCTCCCAGGATTAGAAGGCTTAGGGTCCGATCAGCAAATTTTCCGGGCACATGCTACCGTAAGTGAAAAGAAATGCCATTGCCTTTGTATAAATGTAAATAAGGGTGTATCATTTATAGTCAATATGCAAGAATACAACGCCAGAAGAACTGGCTTAGTTCTGATTCCCATAGCCCAGGAAAGTATCGTGTTCTACCCCTTATGAACTCTGAAACCTTTGCTGAGGCATGGCGATGCCCTGTAGGAGAAAGAATGAACCCGGAGCCAAAAATGTGGTGGAATATTTGGTAGTTCCGAGGTTCAGTTCGTACCTGTTATTACACGCAGACGATATATCTAACCAGTAAATATAAACAAGAATCATTTTAAAATATATCACTGCGTGCTTCCATTTGGCGTCTTCCGTTACATCATTGATGCTCAAAAGCCTTACAGGAGCAGTTATTGCCCAAGCTGACGTATGGTCACGTAAGAAGCCAAAACAGTCATAACATCCATGACGGCAAGCTAGTTCTGGTGGAGAAATAAATTCATCAAATTCAAATCAACGTCTTATAGAATTGTGATTCTGCTCGCACAGCAGTATCCACCGGTCCAGGATCTGCAGGTGGCAAGCTTGCGTGTCCTCATTATAGCGATGCAGTCATACTTTATCACCCTTTTTGGACCCAACTTAGCTTGCTTGCTTTTACCAAATCGTACCCATAACAAAGTATCTTTCCTACCTACGTTATGGCAAGCCTTCACGTTTTGTAGTGCCGGAGATGTATGTACACAAAATGAACGCGTTGGCGTAGAATTTTAGCACCCAACGGCGTCCGTTGCCTGTGCAGAGAGTTAACCGAAGTAATTTAAAAATGGCGACATTTCAGGTCACAAGAGTTGCTCTTGCTACTGTTGTGGGCCGAACTCAAACATTGTGCTGTTCACACACAAGTCCCAGATAAAGAACTAACGTCATCTGTCTCTAACATCTTTTGGTACTTCCCCATAGGTGAATCCCATTTGAAAAGCCCGAGCCTAGCCATGGCCCGCCCGATGCCCATGTGGCATGGGCGGGTTTGGGCGAGCTTGTGAGGATTGGGGCATGCAATGGGCATCCAGTGTTTGCCGGCCTTCGAATCGGGCGGGCATGGGCAGTCGTAGGTACTAATGGGCTTGGGCGCCGGAATTCGCTGCAGAAAGCAAAAGTCTGCCTCTTTTAAGCAAGTGTTGGCCGGAAAGTCCAACAAAGGGTAGTAAAATATCTAAAGACGCTTCCATTAATTCTAATCCTACGTCAATAAAGCCAAACGTGGCGAATTCCTGACAGTTTTTACGACCTCCTGGGACAATGGACGGCCAATGTGTGTGGGCTGAATGACAATCGGGCGCCCACAAGCCCAATGGGCAGTCTATTGGGCGGGCATATTAAATTATATTTGCCTATGGGCCTAATCGGGCGGGCCTTGCTAACAGTAAGAGCTCTCGGGCTGGGCCGGGCTGCCCAAAAATTCGTTCGTTCGGGCGGGCTGGGCTGCTCATGGGCTTCGCCGATGGTACTTCCCCGTCATGCTGGGCTGACCTGCTGGCCGTGCTAACCCAATTGTACCCATGCCCACTGCCGGACCTCTCGAATACACAAGGGCACAGGTTAAGCGAACCGATTAAAACATACGAGTCAAGCCACTGCTGTCGGTCCTCCCGGAAAATGTAGAACCAAGTGGTGGTGGAAGGTTGAGCTCCTAATTTCGAAGCAGGTGCAGAATCTCACGTTGATTAACAGCTGTCTAAGTGTGATATAATGCTAGTACGAACCACAGTCCAGCAAAAGGGGCACAAGTTTTTAGGAGGCTAGCTTGTGAGTCCTCCTACGACAGTGAAACAACAGATATCTCGTATGTGGTATCCAAATGACCAGGCAGTCCGCGCCATTTTGCGAAATGAACGTGATGTAATGCTCCCCTATTCAGCAATTTTGCAATCATGAATAGCCACATCGGCTCGTGCGGAATGTCCGAATGACCGGGCGGTCGGCACCAACATTTTGAGCCATCACACAAATCAAAAAATAATGGGTAGACCAAGCCGAGAAAACCAGCCATTTTGGGACGTCACAGTGGTTTGAGGCCTATATATCAGACTGTAGCACCCACATCGGTAGTCATAATGGTACATATGAGATTTAAAAATGACAAACGCTGTTGGCGTACACGTTTCTGGGTACTATCAGGGTATTTTTATGTATTGGTGGCATCGAAATAATGCAGAAGCTTTAATTCCTACACAGCTTTGTGCTGAAACTGGGTTGCCGAAAATCTACAACCACAGAAGTAACTGACTGCAGAGCTTGACTCAATATCACACGCGTTTTTACATGGATACATATTAGACTGGCATGCTATACTGGCAATCAAATTGACATTTTCTACAGCTTTTTGTCCTTGTTAGGAGCGTTCAACTGAACTCTTTTGCTCTTCTTGCCTATTTATCTGTTTCATATTATCACGATCTCCTCTAGTAGTCAAGGCCAGACCGAGTTGTGTAAAATCTAATGACGTTTAAATATAGTTGGAGTTCCATTCAAATACATTAGCTGTTAAAATTGCTCGTCTTCGAAAGCGCAATTCACATCAATGGCAGAGGCACCAATTGTTTGTGAGACATAATGACAGAGTGTTATGGCTAAAGGAAACCCTACTGTCGGAGTCAGTTGTGTCATACATCATAACCATTGTTTGAAAAAAATCTATCCGAAGCATTTATTTATTCCCACGGAGTTGGGTATGGTGGACCCCCGATGGGTCCTTAGTCTGGTATTTTGAAGTTGCAGCGTTTTTGTCAGCAAGAGGATTATGGCAAGAGGACTAATGCGCATTCGATGAAGGTAAGTTGTGTGCGCCAGTCTTTGTGTAAAAGTTGTAGATTATTCAAGCTGATAAAAATTGCTCGCATCATGTATGTCAGTGCCCATTTTCATTGACTGCACTTTTCAACTTCTGTCCAATGTTGTCACTAACATCCTTATATGACTATTGCTGTGGATCGTATGCAGACGTCGCGGAACTTGGATGGAGGCTTAAATATAGTTGTGGGAGTTTAACTTACGTACCGTAGGAACACTATGACCCCATCGTAAATGCGTGTATTTATATGACGTGCATTAAAGGTGCTGTGGCTTCACGTGCGCATTGTTTTGTTCGATACAACCTATTGTAATTTATATACGCAGGTAGGTAATAATTTCAATCCATTGTTACATAAGTCCATCAGGGTAATTTGCAGCTTGTGTAACACCTACAGCCCCAAAAGCGTTTATAAGCAAAACTTCACTTTGTAGGTGTAATGTTTTGCTCAATAATTAACTAGACAATAATGTGCTCACCTACCCTACTCAGTCGATACGAAGTGCGGTTAACAATAATTGAGAATCAAAGGCTATTCTGAGACGCTTAAGGGCATGCTGATGTTTTCAAGGTTACAGTGGTCCCACATTATAGTTTGAACCAAGAAATATGAAGTACATTTCAAGATATTACGAATGATATCAGTTACATAAGGCTTCGCAAATCCGTTCAAAAGTTGTGGGCCAAAAATTGAAAGGCATTTCGGTCTCATTTACTTTCGAGTGCTGTTCAAGAGGCTACTGTGGGGACTGTCTGCGGCCCCAAAATACCAAAATTTTCTATGCGCAAGGAAAATCGACGCCGATCATTTAAAGGCGAAAGGGGTGAATTAGGTCAACGTCCACTAGGGGAATTGGAGCTGAGAAAATTGTTCACACCTGGCCAATCCTATGAGGAGCCATCGAGAATCCTGAAGCTATTTCTTTGTCTTTCGTACTATAACATGAGAACAGTCAAGTGATGGTAAGATCTGTCAAGTAAAGGGAGGCCGGAAAGGACGATGATTAGTCAAAGGTCTAAAACCGACAGTTCTTCAACCCTAGACTACGCTCCCCTGTCTTCACGGAATAGTACAAGGAACTTAAATATTTTGCCAGAATTCGTGAAAAATCAGCCGCAATTCTCCAGGGGAACGTCTTGCGATGCCTGTTCGGCATGAAGATGACGCAAGGTATCTGAAAGAAAGTTATGGCTTTCTTCGGGAAGAAGCTGCAGAGCTTCCACGGGAGGATCCCGAATAAGTAATCCAGAGGCCAATTTAGAATACAACTTAACTTACTAATACATAACTGCTTTGAATAATTTAAAAATTGGTAGCTTCATTAAAGTTTGCTAATATCATCCAGCCGAATGAGAGCGAAACTGGGAGAAAGAAAAGGTGTGCCTTTTAGCCATGATAACACTCATCAATTGTGGTTCGTCTTTTCTTATGTCGCTCTACGGGCCTTGACGGAATTCAAGTCGAAACTTTGGAAATTTGGTCGCTTCAATAAAGCTTGTTAATATAATGCAGCCGAATGAGAGCAAAACTGAGGAAAAACAAATGTGTACATTTTAGCCATCATGCTGCTGAGTGATTCTATCTCATCACTGCTGATGGTTTTCTGCAGGCCTTGACGGAATCAAGTTTAAACCTTGAAAATTTGGTCGCTTCTATAAAGTTTGCTTACATAACCAAGCCGAATAAGCGCTAAACTGAGGAAAACAAAAGATGTAAATGTTAGCCATCATGCTACTGAGTTCATCTGGACCATCACTGCTGACGGTGCTCTACGGGCCTTGGCGGAATTCAAGTTTAAAATTTGAGAATTTGGTCGCTGCAATAAAGTAAATGTAAGTTGGCTGTAAATATATTCAAGCCAAATGAGAGCGAAATTGAGGAAAACAAAAGGTGTACATTTTAGCCATCATGCTTCTGAGTTATTCTGGACCATTGCTGCTGATGGCGGTGTACGGGCGTTGATGGAATTGGAACCATAAAGTTGATCGCTTCATTCAAGGTTGCGAATATAGCCTGGCTAAAGACAGCGATTTGCTAGGAGTGTCGTTTTGGAGTAGTTCGGTGGTAATAATACAATGGTTGCTGACTCAGTGTGGAAATTTGGTCGCTGGTCGCTAACTTGACGGGATGTTTTGGTCGCTGGTCGCTGAGTTTGGTCGCTGGTCGCTGAGTTTGGTCGCTGGTCGCTCACTTGGCGTTCATGGTATGCCAAAATCCCAGAGTTAGTATTCCAACGCATGGCATATCCCCCTTGAGGCAGTGTAGTGTTACCGGAAAGCTCTCCAATAGTAGCCGGGGCCACTATTGGAGACCCGGCCCTTATTAGAGACCAGCCAGTATTGGAGACTTGGCTACTAGAAGAGCATTTACGGTATGTGTGTTATTCTCTTTCAAACGCGGAACTGTGTTTGTTACTAACTTATACGATCAAACACTGCACTGCTCAATTTAGAGCGGATGAAGGAGCTTTGGTGCGCCACGAAATCGCGTTCAATTTTCTGAAGTATGATTTATAATGGTGGGGTGTATAAAGAACAGATGCTGATTTCATAATCCAACGAGGTTACCAGCGCTACTGAAACGTCAAGAAATCTACGATCATTTGTTGCTTGCTCCAGCAAACCAATCCGCGGTCATGTTAAATGTTTTTAACTTTGCCAGCACGGTAGGATCACCTTTTGGTAGGAGCATTGGCCCTTTGGCTGGAATCAGTCTAAACAGAAAAGAAACGGTAAGCTTATGCATTTATTTATTGCGCTCCAAGCAACATTCACGATGATTAACTTGACTTGAAATTTGCATTCGGGAATGCCCCTGATGCCCTGATCAAAATCCATCTGTTCTTTATTTGAAATCTAATGCTGAAAAGGTCTCAGAGGAAGGCGCTTTACGAAGATCCATGTGTTATTGAAGGTTTAGTTCACAATAAATCCGAATCAAATCCATCATTACCTAGCACACGGATTTTTTTAACATGTCATTGTTGCCATTACAAAGCCATTACGCACAATTTTAGCCCAACATGAACATTTGCAACCATTGAACATTGCAAATCTTGCAGAGAGAGAGCAAAGTTGGCTATAAAATATACAAAACTCATGGCAGTTGGTTGCAAATCCTACGGACGGATTGCTTGAGCAGAGTTTAATATAAATTGTCATTCATGGTCGGTAATAATAATTGAGTGCTAGAAACACTATTTGCTGTGATTTTAGGGAAGGCAATATAGAATGATCTGTTGGCGCTTGAATGTATGTTTTTTTTGTAGCCATTCACGTGCCTACAGCTGATGTGCAAGAAAAGGCATTCAGTGTATGGCAGTGATGAGGATGGAGTGATTATTAGAGAACTGAAGTGCTTCATAATAATGGAATGTGCTGTCATTCAACAGCGGTGTTTCCATGATTACTAAGCTAATTAATTGTGCTGTTGCTGAAGTGCACGATGGCAACCATGGATACGTTGCTCAAATGTTTTTTTACTACTTTCATTACAGTCTTTGTAAGCAACATCACGAGATGATTGGTAACGACTTTAAAAACATTTGCAAAAAAACAATAGAAAAATTATTCAACTACGAATAAATATTGTCACACTTCATTAATAAGCATTGGTTGTGTCGTCTAAAGTATCAAGAGCATCCATCCATAAATAGCAAGTGCAAAAGATACTCACAGAACAATCTCGCAGAAGTGGTAGCTTTTTAAGCCTAAGGAATTAAAGGAATTACATATATGCTGACACAACCATAACTAAGCATTACTGGTCCCTCTCTGCTTAAACTGTCTGTATGCTCAGTAAAACAAAATTTAAAGCTACTTTAGTTCTATCACACAAATTCTTCTCTGGACTGTGACATGAGACCCGTGGTATCTGCGATTGCCATCCATCCTTGTCGGTCAGTTGTTGCCCGTGGGCCCCAATCCTTGGCTGGTTTCCATGATTTCGTAAATTTCTGTGCGAACACCAATCAGATAAGTGGGTTTCCAAGACAATAAAATGTATGAATTGTAAGAGGACAAACTATTTGCCATACCTCTGCCAGGCTGTCACCTCTCATGGTGGCCACTACGTGTATAGCTGAAGCTGGTAGTAGGCTGAGAAAAACAGCAGTCAGGGTCCAACCACAAGCTTTTCAAGTCAAATTTACCCGTCAGCTGTGAAACTTTTACAAAATTTTACTGTTATTACTGACGGCAAGGTACCTATAGCACTAGCAGGATATTCGCTCTTGTCATCCTGCTCTAATGGTTTCCAAGTAACCACAAAATGGATAAAGATGACCAAAAGAGATGCTGGAATGATGTAGCCCCAACATATTCTCCAGTATAAGGATATTTTCCTCTTTAACATAAACTCCAAGTCTCGGCAAAGGTTATTCAGTCCATAGACCCATGCATTGGCCATTGTCTATAAACGTACAATTATTTTTTCGTATTCCACTCGCGATTTTGGTACAGGCAGCTTAATGAATCAAAGGTGGGCAGCGTGCCTAGATATAGGGCCTAGATTTAGGCTAGGGCGTAGACATGCCGAAGATTTTGGTAAAATATAGGCTAAGGCAATAGGCTGACCCATGATTTTGCCTATATATAGGCAAGGCTTAGGAAGGCTAGTTGTTTGGGGGGTTCCTACAGGCAGGCTCGATATCCGGCGTTATAGTGACTCACAAATTCTTCGAAAAGGTCAGCAAAAACTGTTGCAAAACGTGCCCTTTTCCACATTTTCAGCACAAGTCCATTGATTATTTACTCTGCAGAAACTGTTAAACGCAATTACTTGAGCTCTTGAGCACTCTCAAAGTTAATTGTGGCGGTATTTGCGTGAATTTGAGCCAAATCGCGCAAGGTAAACGTTTAGGCTACATCTAGGCTTAGGCAGGCGCGGAAAATTTTTCGGAATATAGGCTAGGCTCAGGAAGGCAGGAAACATGATCTAGGCCCTAAATATAGGCTCCAAAAATTCAGAAATTTAGAGGCAGGCATATAGGCTAGGCACGTCAAATTCCCACCTTTGCAATGAATTGTAAGTATTCTACCCCAAGAAATGCTGTGATAAATATGATGAGTCCAACAGCAAATCGGTCCACCAGTCCAACAATAGCAAGTCCTCCGTTTAAAAATAAATTAAAAATAATTGAGACGCAAGTCCCACGCAATTAAAGGAAAGCAAATGGATCTGAAAATCGCGTTTGAACCTACCGGAGTTATGTAAACGAGACCAAGTAGGAATCCTCCCAGACTGACTCACGCAGTCAACCAAGACTTGTCCAGCTTCGGATACCGGTCTTGAATAACAGTTGTGAGCACTCCAACCATTGAAGTTGCACTACCAACCGCCAGCGTGTACAACATGAGGAAAAATAGGATTGCAAAGAGCTAAAATCACAAAAATCCCCATCACCTAATATGTACGTTCCATAAGCGTCGACTCCAATCCTTGCAAATTAATGTCCTCACCTGAGATCCCCAATCGAATTTGGAAATAGCCAACGGATACGTTATGAAATCCAATCCCGGTCCTCCACTCCCCGCAACATCAGGGACCTGAACACCCAGCTCGTTGGACAGATTACCCAAGATGGCAAACACAGTCAAACCAGCTAGCAAGCTTGTAAATGTATCCATCAAGCTAATGACTGTTGCGTCACGGTAAATGTTATGCTCAAACGGATTGTAGCTTGCCACCCTAAAAAGATTGCAGTCTAATTAGTTTTATAGCTCCAAATTCATATAAATAATTCTTTTTTCTTAAGGCAATTCCTACTAACATGATAATGGGCCCAAATCCAGCATTCAGTGAGAAGAAACATTGCGTAATGGCCGCAAACCAAACCTGTGGCTTTAAAAGCATTTACCATTTCGGCGTGATAAAATATCTGATTCCTTCCCAAGCACCGTCCAGCGTCACAACACGAATCAGTAGAGTAATGAGTATAACGTAGGGGAATGGAGCTGTAAAGTAGGCTACTTTTCCCGCACTGAAATGCACAGCAATATACTCGTCAACAACTCGATCAAGGTTTTAGAGCCTGCAAGCTGCAGTTATTCAAATTACCTTCGAACTCCTTTAATAAGACAACAGAATATCAAAATCCAGGATGCCAGCAAGCAAAGCGTCAGTTTCCAGTCGGGTAATCCAATCCCATCATTAATGTTGCTCTTTAAATGCATCACATCACGACTGAAAAATTCCAATAATAATGACACTTTACAAGTTTTCCAACGGAATAATAAATTAGTTATTGGGGGTTGCGCCCTGAGCAATGAAATTTTCTAAAAATTTCTCCCTCATAGCGTTTACTCACACCCATTTTTTCTTCTTTCGGCCATGCCATGGTTTCACCCACTGCAACCTCTGCGCTACGGCTTTTCACCCTGCAACCGTTGGGCTACGGCTTTGTCCCCTGCAATCGTTGCGCTATGGCTTTGTCCACTGCGAGCACTGCGGCCTCATTCACTGTAACCACTGAAACTCCCTCTATTGCAATGATTGCAGCGGCTTGGAAACCACTGGAGGCAAACAGGTCAGAGGTGGCCTATCTGCTACTCCATAGCCGACCGCTGCATTTCATTGCTTTGCTCTCTCGCGCTGCACCCAGGCACTTCCTGCATATGAATCCCCGTTTCTTTCCACAGTATCCCCTGAGCTAAAGTACCCAGTATCTGACTCCAAGGAGGGTCCCAAGGAGCAACCCCCTCACAATATTTTGACCGCATGCTGACCAACTGAACATGTTCCATTGAGCTCCATAAACGACCTCTAGAGGTCTTTTAAATTATGAACTACGAGCCTGTATTTGTATGCTCGGGATTATAATTATGTGATGAATGTGATCTTGAATCGCTACTTCTATAACGTGTACATTGTTACCCGTAATTTGCATGATTCTTCTTAAGCCGCGCGTATGTCATCGAATTGTGCAGACTTCCAACGATCTTTGTTGAATTTGCTGTCGAAAGGGGATACCAATAGCTAAACTTACGAAACAAACGTATGAAATTCGTATTACTTTGCCCCTCTTAAACGGACTCCAGTAGTGGCCCCAGCTACTTTTGTATCCTTATTGTTTCAGCCCTTAGTTACCCCCGCCCTTATTATGTCGGCTGTAATTTACCCCAGGCCCTTATTAGAGACCGGCCAGTATTGTAGACCCGGCCACTAAAACAGCATTTTTATAAATAAATCTTTCAGCCATACCGCAACAGTTAGGGTGTCCACAAAATAGTAAGTTGCAACTATCCTGACAGACCACTTGCTAGACCAACAAATCAGCGTTGGGTATTTATTGTATTTGTCTTAAGTATCCATCTGGTCCATGCGTAGCATGGGCTTACCACTCTAGTACCTAAAATACTCCGCAGCCACGGACCGCTCAACCAGTTTCCCTTCCTCATTCTTACTCCAAGCCGTTCCATCCGGCTCGAAAATAATTCCTTCCCATCCATCATTGCAAACAGTCCATGGCAATGGATTGGAAAAGGATACAAGAAGGTAAAATAGAGTCACGGCCATCAACATGCAATAGAACGACGCTACACAGCAGGTCCTGCGGTTTTCCAATAAAATCATTCAATCACCACCACATTCTCAACTGAACATAATCAAACAAATTAATTTCTATACTTACGATACAGCCGTTGCATATCCCACACCTGCAACAATACAAACAGCCAAAATTTAGCTCCAAACGTCATCCATATTTTCCGGCAACAAAACTCTACCGAAAATTTCCAATCATTTGCACCTTTAAAAATCGGACTCAATTTCCAAACTTTGACTTGTCCCCTCGAGGAAAGTTGTCCAATTGCAAGTTCCAGCAAGTACATTGGCTTTCCAATGAAGAAAACCACAATTTAGTACGGGATCAAAAACGCTCCTGTAGTAACCAACAAAGTCGTCGCCATTTTCATCAAATCAATTCACAATTTTCTACTCAGCTTCCATTCTATCTTTACTTTGACATAGTTAAGCGTAAATTACCTCCGCCATTCTCATAAGCCGTATACGGAAGCCTCCAAACATTTCCCAAACCCACGCACATGGCAATGCAAGTGAAGAGGAATTCTATTGGTCGGTCCCATTGATCCCGTTTCCGATCCTGGGAAGCCATTATTGTCTCACACTACAAGCAAAAAATGCGTCAACAGGTTGTACTTCCTCGATTCCTCAATAGTTCTTCAGTAAATTGGCAAACTTTATATCCGTATGTACGTAACATAATAACTATGAAACTCACTTTGATTGAATCTGTCGGTGATGATGGGACCATTCGCAACAAGTTATCAGTTATATGTTCCTTGATGATAGTCATTATTATTAGGTGGTTGTGCGTGAAACTTTGAAGGTTTCACGTGTATGGAACAAAAGAAAAAGAAGAAGAGATATCAAGTGGGAGCTCGAAAGTAATCAATACAATTATAATAAAGCTCTCATCTCCTTGTTTCTAGCTACTGTTCCAATTCCAACATGAACAAGAACCGGTGGGGAAGAAGAAGCTCCATGTAGACAGCGGAGGTTTTTTAGCACACGGAAACAGTATTCGGCAGGGAATGAAATGGCCTTGGCTCACACACACACCGACGACCGACCTCCTTTCCCCGCATTCACAACCAGACTGATTCAACACTTGCCAAGGCTCATGGTTTATGTGTGTGCGAATTTAGACGAAAGCCAGGAGCAACAGAACTTTTGCCTGCCTTCCTTGCAAACTCACATTCGCAAGGTGCTTTATGGGAAACGTCTCACATTACACTGTACTCTGTAGTACACGCTTTTTATGTACGCCACATTTCTAAAATTCAGCCAGCTGGAAATGAATTCAAAATCCGCTTTAAAACAGAAGAATCATTGTATTGCTGCATTTCATAATTCGCAACAATCGCAGTTTAACATGGAACTGGCCATTTCAGTATAGCATACCGAACATAGTAGCTGCTGCTCTGCTAGCAAGCAAACCAGTTCAAGCACTTCCTGCTGGATTCTATGCTCATTTCCATAACACGTTCTTTCCCCATCCGCAAATAGCCCAGGATCCAATAACTTTAAACAGGCGAATTGACGTCAAGGAAAGACGAACTTGAGTGCCTTTACAAATGCCTTTATCCGCTACTGGAAGGAAAAAGCTACTTACTTTTCCAGGTTATATCTGAATATCAATTACTTTCTTGTCCAAATCCTGGCTTTTCGTAGGCAAAATGACCATGAACCCACGAATCAAACCTTACCTCCCACTGGCCACAGTAATATTCTGCTATTGCTGGTACAAGCTCTTCTTTCTTAAACCTACACAAAATTTGCAAACCATAACCCGTTGTCCCGTCGTCGTGTTTGGCAACAATAATAATAAACGTACTGCAATGTGAACCGGAATTGCATCAGATTGTAGGAGGCGGAGCCGCCGACGCTGTTGAGTCCGAAACCGAACTGCTTGCTCACCGTTGCCAGGGAGGCCAGCAGTGTTTGCATGCTGCGTTTACATAATACTGGAACAGTCAGTCAGTGTCTGGCTTGCATAATTATTGGTTACAGGCTATAATTTATAAAATGGCATTAAATAATTGTCTGCAACACGCGGGTGAATGAACCGGGACTGTGAAAGGAATATTATAATTTGCAAAAATAAATGGAATTGAAACCTCCGGACTAATTATAATGGACCGTTTGAACATGCAGTTTAATGGTGAGCTTGTATGCCAAGCGGAAAGTGAAAAGAATCAGTCTGTCTGTTATGGAATAGGTGGATTACCGCCGCCGCTTGAAATTATGAGCCGTAGGTTGAACAGACGGACCGACCAGACGGAACTGTCTATAAGTGCAAGATATATTTGTATCCTGCTGGGATTTTATTTATCACAAACGAAAGAACAAAAAGGTCTTACATGAACTTTAGTCCACCACACCTTGACATTTAGTACATGGGCACTCAATAGTCGGCATTGCCGGGCAACTTACAGGCGGGTTCATTCACATAGCATAGCAAACTGTTGCGATCATTTTAATTGCGTTCATCATTTAATGCTACAGCATTTGAGCGCCACAATAGTACGAAACACCGATTCAGCACACAGTGCAGTGGAGCAGTAACGCACGACTTTAACGATTTTACTCAAGGCAAAAATTCCTAACAGAAGTAGAATGGATTGTAGTTTTTTTTGTGATTTTCCATAATCCATGATATTTACATACCCGTAGCTCAGCGTTGAACTTAGTTAGAAATATTGTTATGTATTCAAGCTTCGCTTCTTGGACCGATTAATTGTTGCGTGAAATCTCTGTAGCGCTGAATTATTTTTGGGTCAAATCCCTTTTGTGCCGAGTGATTCTTGCGTCAAATCTTTGTTGCACCGAATTATTGTTGCGTGATACATCAGCTGCGCTGAGTTATTTTTGCGTCAAACCTTTGTTGCACCGAATAATCGTTGCGTGAAATGTCTTTTGCGCGGAATTAATTATTGTTGCGTGAAATGTCTGTTGCGACGAATCCTTGTTTCGCCTAAATGCTGTTGCGCTGAGACGCTGTTGCGCTGGAACGCTGTTGCGTTGAAACGCCGAAATGCTGTTGCGCTGAAACGCTGTTGCGCCGTTGCGTGCGTTGCGCCGATTAGTACCTCCCCTTCATAAAACATGTACTTCATCATTTTATTCATCAAGGTGGTTGGTCCATGAGTCTCAAGCCCGCGTTTTCCTCAAGTCTGGCCATGATAAAGTGAGTGCCTTTGAGTTCTCGTTTGTATCATCATGGCAGTCTTCCAGCAAATGTAATGCCCAGAAGTGTCGCGCAAATAAAGTAACAATGACTGCAACGCCTTGTGAAAACCGTCGTGGCACTGCGTGATTATTTTATCCGAGCAGACATGGTGACTAACAGCTGTTGGAAATGCTGCGACTGCAATCGGCAAACTTCAGCGGCCGCCATTGTTTTAAATTAGTATTTCCAGCCCGCTAACCCATAAAGTAAAGTACATGAAATGCTACACAAGGCTCTTGTATGTGTTTCTGCAGCAACTGACAGGATGACCAGTGTGACAAGAGTTGGAAGCATCAAGCTGCCAACTTCCTTGGAATGAAGCTGTCAAGTACTATGGCAATGAAATCACTCGTGTCTGCAGTCAATGCTTTGGTAGGCATGATGGCATCTCCGTCGACTTGCACACGAACTTCCTGTTATATAATCCTAAATATTCCTGTAAGTGGGTTTCTCGAGTATTCCCGTCCTTCCATCATTTTAAGAAAGCCCAACAAGGAACTCTGTTGTATTAATATTTGCTTATTGGGGGTTGCTTTTTAAGAGTGTGCTGGCTTCGTGAGATTGCCGGCCGCCGCTTAAAATTTCAACAACTACAGCGT
>JAQFYD010000718.1:0-15855 GCA_034694225.1 Bourletiella hortensis | reverse complement strand
ACACACACATCCAAACACACCTCCGGTTCGATTATTTGCTCCTGCTGCACCTATTGTGTCTGTCTATATCCGTCTATCCCCATTTCTTTCTCTCGTTCGTAACTGCAATCTGTGAGGATTTTATCTGAAAATTCCGTTGCACCGCATTGACGTAATACTGTAGACAATATATTAATAATAACAATAATGAATACGTCATATAAGGCAGTGTCTCTCCCTCTGTCTCCAGGTTGGATGCTGCTTCTATATCTTTTACTATAATCTAATATAAAATGACGTGTACGGGAGTACAGCGTAGTAGCTCACAGTTGACACTGAATTCCCTGCCATGTGTGATGAGCTCATACAGTAGGCTTTTCCCTTTGAAAATTTGCATGGCATTATTCCTAGTTCTGTCAAGCGTGGATGTCAGGGTGATAATAAATTTGGAATTAGCCTCATTATTCCAGCATCGTAGTGATTCATATGTTACGAATGCCTTCAGTTAAATTCATACATGCACACGGAGCACGTTACTACAATGCACCCAAGCTCGAGCTCAGTATGACAATAAGAACCACAGCGCCATGATCACTACGTAGAAACAATGGTGACAGGCGGATAGTAGTTATATCCGGCCCAAGCCTTTTACCAGCGGTAGAGACGAGGAAGATTTAGAGGTAAATTACTTAGCTACTATTCCTCAGCAGGATATCGTCAGTAAAAATGCAAATGAGCATAATTAACGTGCTTAAATCTGCATGTCGCCTAACGCTTCCATATGGCATTTTTTCAGTTTAGTCGCAGTTTTTTTCCTTGGTGCGGTAACGAAGTTAGTAATGGAATGTGGAAGTATAGGAAGGAACAATAAAAAGTGTGTGATTGATGTTGATACAAAAAAAATTAAACGTTTTCAGGCTTGTGTGGCTGGAAGATTGAAGAAGTATTGCTACTGCTGGTGAGTTATAGCTGGAGAAGACGGATTATTGGGGAGAAATAAACGGAAGAGAATCTAAGTGGACAAAGTGTTGCTGCTTCTTGCCTGACGAGGACTTTGGAGAAAATAAACAACTGCTTGGATTGACCGACTCGCTGTTGTTGTTGCTGCTGCTACTGTGTGAAAACATCATTATCATCTTGCCTTGTGTGTCTGTGTGTGTGTGAAGCAAGTTTAGAAAGGAGAAGAAGAAGAATAGGAAATCTCTATAAGGGAAAGCTAAGGGGGTTGAAAGTGTGCATTGGAGTAGAGAAGTATATAGAAGGCGACGGGAAGAAGTAGAAGAAGAAGGGAAAGGGGATAAGAAAGTGAGGACAAATAAGTTGGAAGAATGAGTAAGGTTGTGGAGTATGTGGGTCTGTTCCACACTCTGAAGGATAGACTTCGTGAGCGCTGGACGCAATACTGGTACACGGGGAATGATGAGGAAGAAAAGGAAACCAATTTCCGGGCTAAAGTCAAAGATAAACTTGAGAAGCTTAAGCAAAGAACCATCAGTAGGATTAACCACTCATCAACTGCCGAGGAGGACTATGGCCATCTTACGAGGTGAAATATAAAACCGCTGCTATTTCTATCGTTCTATTTTAAATTCATTCTATTTATTTCAATACTATCTTTACACATGCATTCATGCCTGTCAAACGATACTATTCTTTTAAACATTGGGGAAAGTAAAGAACTTTCCCCGCAGAAATAGCCATAGGATACTGATGAATCTTTGTGTAACTTTATGACCTTCTAGACCAAAAACGCGTATGGAGCTGGTGCGGATCTCGGCAGCCGTGATGGGAATAGAATTTTCCTATGCTGCGGAAACAGCATTCGTTTCACCCCTGCTGTTGAATATTGGTCTGAGGCATCGCCATATGACCCTCATGTGGTGTCTCAGTCCATTGGTATGTAAATACTTTCTTATCAAGTCCTTCTTTTCTTCATTGCTTATTGGCTACAGAAAAAGAACCTGTTATTGGAAAGATTTGGCAACTTGTGGATATGCTTTCTTTCCAGCTTGGTTTCTTTATAACTCCATTGTTGGGGTCGTTGAGTGATGGTTGTCGCTCACGACTGGGCAGAAGGAGACCATTCATAATCCTCTTATCCATTGGAATCATCCTGGGCTTGATTTTGGTCCCGAATGGAAAGTCCATTGGACTTTTACTTGGGGATACGTACAGGGACACGAGGGTAATAGCTCCAAAAACTACTGTCATGCCGGCGGTGTTGGCTACAACAACAACAACAACCATGAGCCCAACAACAGAATCACTAACTCTTCAAGCTAAAAGTCTGAAGCTGGACAGTAGTTTTTTCTTATTGGACCAGGATGAGAGTAGAACTCATAATCCGATTGAGAATCCTCCTCCTCCTGATATCAATGACTCAACTGGTCCTGTGTCCTATAAACGTACCCCACATCATTCGGCCCTAGATGATTCTGGCAAGCAAATAAATTACATGGGAAGACCAACTGATCATGAGGATGAAGTGGATATACTCAAGAAACTCAAATTAACCCGCAAGACAGAGAAGCATGAGGGTGATTCTTTGGAGCATTTATTCCGTCAAACTATGGACGAAATGGAGACAAATTCTAGTCATGAAGATGAGGGACCTGTGGTGATGAATAAGAGGACAGAAATTTCTGGGATGAGAGAGGAATTAGACAAAAATAATCAGAGTAACTCCACCAGTCTAAGGGCAGAATCGCAAACGAAGGGTGAGTTAGTAAAGGGCAAAGACTATACGGAAGACTCTATTTCAAACCATCCATGGGGACTAGTTTTCACAATAATTGGCACTGTGCTACTTGATTTCGATGCTGATGCCTGTCAAAGTCCTTCCAGGGCTTATATGCTCGATGTCACTATTCCAGGTTAGTAGAACTCTTTTATTTTATATGAGATAATTGGATTAGAATCTGATTGAGTCATTGCTGGGATTTCCTCATTACTATGCAATGCATGTTGGTCACTGAGGGAGGCAATGTATTAGGTGAAAATTTGTTAAAAAATCTCTCATAATTCCATTCTCAGAGGATCATGCACGTGGCCTGAGCACATTCACCATTATGGCTGGATTAGGGGGCTCCCTTGGATACTTTCTCGGTGCACTCAATTGGGAAGACACGTTTATTGGTAATCATCATATATTAATCAGTTCTATACGTATCAGTAACTCACATCCTAAACTTGCGCAAGAGGTCAGAGGTTATTATGGAAGACCTTTCACAGAAATGACGTTACATGACTTACATATCTATGCGACATTTTAGTTTTACGGCTTTTTCACCGTGGAGAAAACTGAATGCGTACTTTTTCTGTTTGAATTTAAAGGTACTCTATTTGGTGGTCAAGTCAGAGCTGTATTTACACTAGTTCTGTTCATTTTCATCGCTTGTGTAATCACGACTCTAAGGAGCTTTGAAGAAATCCCTATTGATCGGCTCTACGCCGGAGAACACAAACCAGCAGACCGCGTAAACAATTTTCTATACTTTCCCCACTGTCGGGCATGTACAACCTTAAAAACCCGTCATCCACCTTTATATGTATTCTGTAGTATATGTGATGATGTCGGTTAACCCAGTTAATCCTACTTTTATTATACTACATACTAGTCATCGTAGCAGTGGCGACCAATAATGAAATTTATTCTAGCTGCTGTATTTGTGTTGTACACTAAATCTGTTTTATCATGTTTATCCTCATAGTTCGTAGCTGCGTCTTATTAGACACACCGCCGTGTTTTGTAAGCCATGCAACGGTGGTGGCTGCAGTGCGATGGCAATATGAAAAACGATTGGAGTTTCTTTAAAATTCATGGCTAATTTTTAACGTTTAGGTTGAACGGGGTGAGTACTCCAGGTTTGAGGAAGAAGAAGAAGGGAGCAAACCCACAGATTATGGAGCCACCAGCAAGGTACAAGAAACGTCTTTCAATGAGACCTTGGAAAGCCAGGTAATGGACTTTTGGGAATGAAGGAAACAATGAGGTGCTAGAAAGATTAAAAGGAAAGCGTTTTTAGTGGCAGGAATCCAATGCGAAACCGCAACAGGATTCGGGAGCACCAGCTGAAATACCTATCGTTGTTCCGTTGGAGACGGAAAAGGCACCAACGTTTCGGGAGTATGTTCAAACTATTTTACAAATGCCTCGGTCGCTCCAGTGGCTATGTGTGACCAATTATTTTTGCTGGATGTCCCTCGTTTGCTATTCACTCTACTTTACGGATTTTGTGGGTGAAGCTGTCTACGGTGGAGATCCAGCTGCACCGTTGGGCTCAGAGACGCGAACCTTGTATGAACAAGGAGTTCGTTTTGGATGCTGGGGAATGTCACTCTATTCCCTTTCATGTTCAATATATTCATTGGCTATTGATGCACTCGTACGCAGATTCGGGTAAACACTTAAAGCTACTGTTGCAACTACGGCCGGTTCGTAGAAGAGATGAATCTGTTCTAACTGTGTGGGGTAATTCTATCCGTAGGGCAAGAAGAGTTTACATATGTGGCCAGCTGATCTATTCAGGAGGGATGGTGCTAATGGGGAGCTTCCGAGCTCGAATCGGAGTCATCATATTTTCCTGGACTGCAGGAATCATGTATGCCACATTGTTCACGATGCCTTATCTTCTTGTGGCACGATACCACGCAGCTGATACGGTACGTCCATCACAGCTTCATACATGTTTATACAGAATTATAAGATAGTTTTGCTACGTATGCTTCCACTCGTTTGGGCCCTCGGTTACCGATTTTGACAAAAGAATAATAGAGAATGTGTTTTTGCAGTTTGAATTGGAAGTGGACGAACTAGTCGCAAAGAAACCGTCTTTAAAGCGTGGTCTGGGAACAGATGTTGCTATAGTATCTTCCATGGTGTTCTTAGCTCAAATTACACAGGCCATTACACTAGGAACAGTAGTTACTGCCGCCGGATCCCCCGTAGCTGTCGTATTTGCAGCTGCACTGTTTGCATTCTGCGGGTCTATCGCTGCTACTAAAGTCCTTTATTTAGATTTGTGAAAGTTGGCGTTAATTTTTTTATTCTGTTGATCGTATTTACCTGTATTCATGCCAGCTGAGCACTTGCAGATGAAATAAAAATGAAGATGAATAAAATCTCGAGTCGATATTTTCGATGTGATGTGCTTGTGTGGATAAATAAGAAAGTAACACTTGAATCCAGAAGATTTCCCAAAATTTATTCTGTGAAAACAGGGAAAAACTAATATAAGAGATATTTAATCTTCGGATCCTTTCAAATCCTTCTTTCCTCCTCTGATTCTTCCGGTACGTCTGGCAGCGATCAAACCGACCTTGCGACCAGCGGATGTTCCTCGCTTGCAAGTTGAAGCTTTACCAATGTGTTGATGGTTACCACCACCGTGAGGATGTTCAACGGGATTCATAGCAACACCACGAACAATAGGCCAGCAGTTTCTCTTGGCCTTGTATTTGAAGTACGCACGACCAGCCTTCAGGATGGGCTTGTCAATACGACCACCACCAGCAACAATACCGACCATGGCACGGTTAGCCGATGGAAGAACTTTCTTAGCTCCAGAAGGCAGCTTGACACTACACATGACGAAATAAAAAAAATTAATTTCACGTCCTCACACCATCTTCATTACTATGGCTCATAATAAGCACAGTTTTACGTACCGAGTTCTCCTGGTGTCTGGGTTGTGGGCGATAACGGTAGCGTAGTTACCAGAGGCACGAGCCAATCGGCCTCGGTCACCAGTTTTCTCCTCCAAGTTGCAAACAATCGTACCTTCAGGCATGGTTCCGACGGGCATAATGTTACCGATTTGCAAGTTAGCTGAAACAATCCCACAAGATTACTCCACTATTCCCATCACCATGACACTACAACCTAAGAATGCTGTAAAAATTACAAGTTACCTTTCTTTCCACAGTACACAAACTGTCCAGTGTACATTCCCTCGGCAGCAATGAAAAGCTCCTTGCGGGTCTTAAATCGGTAGGGGTCACGGAAGTTGACCATAGCTAAGGGAGCACCACGACCGGGGTCATGGATAATTTCCCTAACGACACCCTTAATGTAACCATGCTTCTCGGCATAATCTAAATGCCTCAACTTTGGGGCTCCTTTCCTGTGCTTAGTATGAGCGACGAAAACGGATCCCGCTCCTTTACGCTGGGCACGGATGACACGACCCATTATTACTGCAATCCAAAATTAAAACTGTTAGAACATGAACTACTGTCACAATAATTATGCCTTCAATTCACAAACATTTGCCTATACTGCATTATTTCCCTAAGTCCACCTTCGGCCTCATAAGGTTTTTACATACCTATAGGTTCACTTATTAATAAAAATATTCAAGTTTAGGAGTAAATTTTTCACACAAAACGGCTAATTTCTTCCAACACTTCACAATTTTCAAAAAAATTAACGCTCAAATACACTTCAGGCAGCTCATGGATTCTCAGCAATGTTAAATGAGTGCACGTCTATACGCCATGCTCGACATATTGAAAGCATGCTCTCTCGGCACGCTGAATGCACGAGTCCAAAAAAAGGTTTTAGTTTTGAAGAAAATAACACTATTTTCAGAAAAAAAAATTACCGGTAAGTGCGAAAATGTACGCTCTAAATATATTGGTACTTACCAAATTAATACGGAAGATGTTCCTTCCCGAAAATCAGCCAATTTCACAAAAATTTCCGAACCGCAATCCGGCTGGCAAGTCCCTTGCTCGCTGTTGGACAACTGAACGGAGGCAGCAGCAGTCTGCCAGCAGTTCGCCGCATGTGGCGCCACCCGGCAATTTTAAACCCTCGTCAAGGCGGCAAAACATGTTGCTGTTCGTGTGGCCGTGTGGCCGTGGCGGAATTTCGTTGTCGTTGATGACAAAGGGATACTCGTACTCGTTCTGCATCTGCATATTGCATTATCTCTGCACGTTTCTCATAGCAAACTTAACATTTGTTGTAGATTTCAGAAAATTAGGTATTGACAACAATTATATTTATTTTCTGTGGTAGCCTCGAATTTCATCGACTGTCTCTGATTCAACAAGAAAATGAAGGGCCCAGAAGAGAAGCCGTACCGAGCGAATTTACCCTGGTAAGCTGTTCATTGTATATGTTCAGGGAATGGTTCTTCAGAATGTCATCTTCGTATCATAATTATGTGCTGAAATTGTAATGATATTAATAGATATTGTGATTTGGATGTTCACAGGGTGGAAAAATACAGGCCGAATAAGTTAGAGGAGCTGATATCTCATGAAGAAATCATCAATACAAGTATGGCAGTTGATTGTGATCATTATAGGGTTGCCAATTATTTTGTTCGCTATGAGTCTGAGACATTGCGAATTAGCAGTGGAATCCTTCAAGCCAACACTAATGACCATTGTGTCCCGGATTTTTCATTACTTTGCAATCTTATTGAATGAAGCTTAACCATCACGAATGTTTACTTGTTGGACGCTAGTGTAAAGTTATCGATATCTGTATTATTTTCAGTCCGAAGGTTCATAGAGAAAGATCGTCTTCCACATTTGCTCTTCTATGGACCTCCTGGCACAGGGAAAACTAGTACAATTCTGGCATGTGCGAAAGAGTTATACACACCGCAACAATTTACTTCCATGGTGTTGGAACTTAATGCATCAGATGACAGAGGAATTGGAATCGTGCGGGGTCAGATAATGAATTTTGCCTCAACAAAAACAATGTTTACGTCCAAGTTCAAGCTTATTATTTTGGATGAGGCGGATGCGATGACTAATGATGCTCAGAGTGCTCTCCGACGAGGTATGAAAAATATTTTGTTACCAAGGCGATGGTTAGAATCACGCCGAGTTTTGTAACTTAAATATTCCCGTTGTCATAGTGATGGAAAAGTATACCTCGAATGTCCGGTTTTGCATTATCTGCAACTACCTAAGCAAGATCATTCCAGCTATTCAGAGCCGTTGCACAAGATTCCGTTTTGCTCCATTGACTCCAAGCCAGATAATGCCAAGGTTGAACTATGTGATCGAACAAGAAGGGTACGGCGGTTGGTTTTTAAGAATTTGATTTCGCATCCCGAAGCAATAACAAGTTCTTGTTACTCGTACAGCATCACTGTAGAAATAATGTGTAAAAAAGAATGAACCTAATCCCATAATGTTAATGATATTGTAGACTGAAAGTTACCGATGAAGGAAAGAAAGCACTGATTAAACTCGGCGAGGGAGACATGAGGAAAGTGCTCAATATTTTACAGAGCACTGCGTTGGCCTACAGTATTTCATCCGATCCAAATGGACGTAATGATGAAAGAGCTCTAACTACAGAAGATATATACATGTGTACTGGAGCTCCCATGCCGGCTGACATTGAGCAAATGGTTGGATGGATGCTTTCAGATGATTTGACTTCAGCGTTTAACAAAATCTACGATCTGAAGACACTCAAGGGCATTGCGCTCCAGGATATCCTTACCGAAGTGCATAAATACATTGAGCGCATTGATTTTCCCCCAAATGTTCGCATCTATTTGCTACGCGAACTTGCAGATTTGGAACACCGCCTTGCTGTAGGTACTAACGAGAAGCTACAGCTCAGTTCGCTTGTCGCTGTATTTTATAATGCGCGTAACAAAGTAAAGGAAGAAGAGACTGAGTAGCAACAGTTTTTTCGGCAGTTTTGTTTTTGTAGAACCACTTCGTGTACACTGGTACTCACAAGGAAATGAAATAAATGTACGCAAAAGCATATCTACTCTTAATTTTCCGTGTGCCACCTTTATTTCTTTAGTCGCCCCTATAATAGGAATCATTCTTATTCATTTCTGTCACTATTATTGTCAGAATTGTGTCTAACATCAATCTTTCTATGTAATCCTATTTTCTACGAACTTTAATCTGAATGAACTTACCAGCTTGAAAATATTATTCTGCCTATGTGTTACACGAGCTAATCATTAATTTTGAGCAAAATAAATTTGCATTACATGTACTAACATTTCTTTGTGACAATATCCGCAGCTTAAAAGTACTCAAGTTGTATATATATGGCGGTCCTGATAACCTGTTCTGCAGCTAGCAAAACTCAATAGCGTTGCCAAATAGCTGTGCTCAGTCGCCAAATACTTTCTTTTAACAAAACCTTTTCATATACTTCATTTTCCTTTACAACCGGAAAGATACTAAGTACAGTATTCTAACAATATTGGCGATTACAGTCATTATTTCAGCACTCGTTGCGGCGACGGCAGCGTAAACCTCCTTTGACTATTCTATCTTACAACAACCATGTCCAGAACAGAACTCATAACTTTGTATGGGAACACCTCATCTACACCTGAAATATTCTCACATGGGCCACGAAAGTACATCAATCCAGGCAAAAAAATCCCGTATCACTCATAATTTCCACTACTGACTCAATTGTTTCAGTATGCCCAGTAACTACTCATAATTACTTTAATTTTGAACAACAAAATTGTAACAAAAGCGGAAAAATATTATGCTAAGTACACACAGTTTCTTGTTTACATTGTTATAGAAACACAAGTTTTCTGAAGTATTCCTAATAGAAATAATAAATATGCTCGATAACTAGAATCAGTCTAGTTACATAACTTTGGACAAATGATATGTAAGATACAATCCCGACGCTTGAGTCGGTCATACCATAATTTTAGGAACCTCATTAAAAAACGGCACACAGCGATATATATCCCTTCTAACAAGAGACGAGGCAGATAAATTGATAGCTTCTCTTCAGCTATTTCATAAAATAAACTAAGTTGCCTTTAATAAAAAAAACTTGCATACAGTCTAGTTTCAATGTGCTCCACACTTGGCTACCTGTAGGCGACCATTACATAGCACTACAATCTAGGCTCGCAATTATTTCCTTGCGAAACCTGAATAACAAAATTCTTAGCTATGTACGTGAAAACATAAATAATAATAAATAATTTGTTACAAAGTCTCTCTGTAATGCGACGATCGACGATAATAAGCGCTGTAATCATATAATTACACATACTCTATGTTCTAAAACTCAAACCGGGTGAGTTTACACGTTTACAACAACCGAGTGGAATAATACTGAGCTCGTGCGAGTATTTATAGCTATACTGCTACAACTTGGCAGTAACATTCGCACTGCCAATCGAACTAAAAAACTTAACAATGACTAAAAAATTGATAAGTTACACAATCGCTCCCTAAAATTAACTAGCCATACATTGACACTAGGAATTTAGCGGCCGTTCACTGTGTTCATACTACTAGCTTAGGGCTATAAAAGCGCAAACGATAGGACACATCCGTATACTTGATAATTCCTAATGTCCTGCTGTATTGCTGTAAATTACATCTTTTAGACCGATTTATATGAGAAAAATTTTGCTCGTTTAGTATCATATAGTGATTTCCTTTGGATTAAATTGTCCTTAGGATTAAATTATATTTTTCATCCTGGTTAATATAAGAATGACAAGAGTACATAAAATTATTTAGTAACTAAGAAAAAAGGACAACGACAAAGCAGAAAAGAGTGAGTACTGTTGAGTGAGTACAGTACCTGTAGCATACGTCGTATAGATATTTACAAATTACCTCACAATTATTATTAAGTACAAAAATTTTACTTTCAAAAATGGAATACCTTGGAAACTTTGATTTTGCGTTGTTTGTACCAGTTAGAGGCAAGAACTCGTCATAATTTACATAACAGAAACGCAAATTCAGCCCATGAAGCTGAGTATACTAAAAACGCTTAGAGATGTATAGCCTTGACAATTTCTTCATATTACCCCGTGTCACTCCTGGACAGCTTCAAACGTAATACAGTACAGTAAGACTTTGATGTAGCTGCACGACGTATTTAACTTTTGAGTTTTCTCGTAAAAATACTATACACACCTCTTTTTCAGGATATCAAACAGTCGATTATTATTCTTTTAGCCCATTATAGCCATTGCTCTACCAGGTATGTTTACCAGCTATGTACAACTTCTCTATAAACCCATCTTGACATTCAGGTGTACCTTGCTACTGCTTTCCATGTACTGCAAAATATTGTCTCCTCTTTAGAAGAAGAGTGGTAGTTTACCATCTGTTCCTATCTTCATTTATTTATTCCCTCTGAATTTTGTGTGTCAGACACACAGTACAGTACGAACTGACTAGAGAAGTACACACTTGCTCCTTACAAGTTCTTTTCTATTCACTAGCTTTCGGTCCTTTCTGTGCCACACCACGTTAAACCCCTCATTACGACGAAATTAATAAAAATATTTATGATGTAATCTAAAATAGGACTCTGACAGACACGAACACTTTTACAGAGCAGATGTAAGATTACATACGATAGGAATCTTGAAAAAAGTTTACACAATACATGACGGCTCCGTTGTCACTATGGGGACATTTCTAAAGGGGTTTTCCTCTATTTTCAGCACTAATAGTAAACTTTCCGCTGCTACTTCTTCTGCTCTTACATGACCTTCTCTATTTCTCCTCAGCAGCCTATTAAGGATGCAGACACCGTCCACTTTCAAGCCAATTTTTTTCAGCCCCATGTTTCTCAGCTGCTTTGCAATGGCGTTGCTCTACGACAGCACGTTTTCACGGGCTACGATCTGAGTGAAGGCAGCTTTGTTGCATAAATTCTTGTACACAAAACAGCTTATTATCTTAATATTGATTCAACATCATCAGATCCTTCGTTTGATTTCTGTGCTTGAGTTGTGGAATTACCGAACGGTAGCGCGGGTTGCGAAGGAAATATTTGATGCTGCTGCTGAGATTTTGAGACTCCTGTTGAGATCATTGCAGAAGACGTGGCCACCGCGTTTTCAACACGTTCTAAAAACGATGACGGAGCCCACCCCTCAACGGGCTCACTTTTCTCACCTGAAAATACAAAATAAGCACCAATAATGGTATAATTTTCCTGTCAGGGCGAACTGGTAAATGACTTGGTTTAAAACATACTTGGAAATGCTACAAACCACCACCCAGCACAACCAGTCTTCCTCAGAATTACGATATCCCCTTCTCGGAAAGAGATCTCTGCAGGACCCATCGCATTATAATCGGCCAACGCCACATACTTAGGACCATTCTCGATAGATTCCCCAACACCATAAGAAGAAATCGAAATTGTTTGAGTACTTAGCGGATATACTGGCTGAGCAGTGGAGAAACTTGGGGGAGGTTCACTCAAGGAGAGTGTTTCGTCGTCATCACTGTGCGACATGTCGGAGCTAGCATCTTCGTCTCCTTCACCTTCACCAGAAGCCCGGCTACGTGGTCTTGAGTCAGAGCCAACCCAAGATGAAGTCTGGCGTAGCGGTCTACGACAGCAAAAGTATTATTTAAAGACTTTCCTATTTTTTTATAAAACTAATAAATTTTAACATTCGTGGAAATTATTATCTTTGTATTTACCTATGGCCAACCGACGACGTTCTCCAACCGTTCAACGTGACACCTTTGTTATGGGCCATCATCCTATGGCGTTTGGAAGCAGCATTAGAAGACACACCGATTCCGCTAATACTTTTGGTTACCCTTAGTGACTCTAACTGCTCCATTAGCAGCTTTTTTATGGACTGTACCCACATATCTTTACTGTCCGTTGATTCTGCTTGCAGTATAAACACCTTCAGCCTGCCCTGGACCCAGATTTCGAACTTCTTTGATGAACCAGACCCCCTGAGAACCTCTGTCAGGCCGATTTCGGACAGGTTGATCTTTGTCTTAAAGTACAAAGAAGCTGACTTGGGATCCTTATCCTTCTTGCATATCAAAATAGATTTCTGATACAAAAACAAGTGTCGTGGATGGCCCTTCAGACGCAGCCTATCCTTCTTGTTTTCTGTCCATAGCAAGAATGATCCCTGCAGCAGCAGAGGCCCTTCGTCCTGCAGTTTTCCCTATAGATGATTAATACAAACATCTATGAAACTATAGTAAGCTCAGTGGACAAAATCAGCAAGGCTGACTTACAGGATAACCCACGATGGAAAGCTGAAGCATTCCGTCGTCAACACAGCGAAGAATGACTAGCATATGATCCAAGGCATCTAGCAGAACTTCATACCCCTCACAACCTTCCGAATGCTTGAGTAAATCCTACAGAAAAAGGAAACAAAATTTACTCTCAGGTTACAACCGTTACCCAGACGATGGAGACCATCAACGACAACGTTTATGCTCATGATTTCTGTTTCAGTTATAATACCTTCAGTAGCAATTGGTACTTAGTTATCCGCTGAACAGGTTTCAGCAGGTATGCGCCTAAAGGTAGCTTGTGATTCAAGCGTTGGCGACATGCCAAAAACCATGGATGATTCTCTCCTATTTCTCTGCGCAAACTTTCTGAGGCAGGGAACAACTGGCAGTAGCGACTATACAGCGTCAGGAAGTCTACGTGCTACAAGGAAAGAAAACAGAAAATGTGCAAAGGTTAGCATAAGAAACCGCTGCATTTGAGATTTGACATACACCGTTGAACTTACACGCTGAATAAAGCAGAGGCCGACAAGTTCTACATTTTCAATGCAATTTGATAAATCCGGCAGGAATTTACGAGAGTGAAACTCGTATATTTCATCTAGGTTGCCAAAAATAACGCTCATTTTGGATTCACCGGTTACACTCAAATCGTCTTGGTTGTAGGATTTTCGCAGTTGCTTGGGTAACAAAGGCTTAGTGTCAGGATCCACGGCCCCGTTACGATAACCCTGGAACGAATGGAACAGTTTAAAATTCAACGAAATGATCTTACGAAAATTGATCACGGAATTAAAAGCGTACAGTCAATATATCTCCGATCTCGTTCACATAAGTTTGTTCAGTCTGCAGTAACTCCTTAAGCACATGTCCTCGCTTAATCCTCTTCGTTTCGCTACAATCTTCTACATGCTTTCCGTTTCCTGCTATTACTGAGCCATGAAAGTCTTCATCTAAACTCAGGCTAGATGACGCAGATTTAAGTGAAGAGCTTTCACGACGAAGATCGGTCCTGCCCGTTTCATCTAACTGAGATGTTGACCTGGCGGATTTTAATTCCGCTGCGGGGGGCACACCTAGAGTGGCAGTAGCACTAGTAATACTTGTGTTACTGGAACCGGAGTTGCGACGAAATTTCGATTTGCTTAGATAGTGAACTATTGACGAGCGTTTTTTCGCTAACAATCCCTGAAGGTCCTCCACTTTTTTGTGTACCTGCATAACAGTAAAAAGTGATTAATTTCGATTCTGCAGTAAACTCGTGCACTCACGATCAACCACGCTCACCTGCTGCAGGAGATTTCGAGACTGTGAAGTAGTGGCAGTGCTTAAGCTGTTTGATGTTGCAAGTTCATCTGAAATACTTTTGACAATTTCTAAGAAGGCATCGATTTTCTTCAGTAATATTCCAGAATCTATTGTACTATCTGTGCTGTCACCGTGCTGTGACGAAAGCAAATCCATTCCTTCCGCACATAATTTGTTAGCCTGAACATTAAAACCAGTTTAAATAAACAATAGCATACACCAAATCATGAGGAATGGCTAAAATGATTACCCTTTCGATTGTTGCTTGGACATGTCGCCAATCCTTCTGCGTCTGAATTTTCTCATCTAGCACAAAACCGAAGTGTGTGGCCATGCGCTTCAATTCGATACACTTAGGCTCAACAGTATCGACAGCTGATGGATTTTCAGACACAATAACTCGACCAATAACTTCTAGTTCGATGGCACGATTGACATCATCCATGGTATTCTGCTGAAAATGAATTGTTTCTGCTATAATGGCATCCGTTCCTGCCACGTTTTCACCCATATCAGGAACCGCATTCAGGGACTGCAAGTTCACATCAAACGTTCCCTGGAAAACCCAATAGGTTAACAATTAATTTCCGATAAGTGTATAATCAGCGCAGGATGACATTAAAATTACAGCCATTAAAGTCGGTAAACCAAACTATAAAGAGTCTCACCGATCAAGGTATTAAATAAGTTACCTGAAGTTCTTTGAATTCTTGTTCAAACCTCCTTAGTTTCAGACACTGCTCTAACTTGGCCTTTTCCTTCGCCCAAAATTCTTGGAATAGTCGTGATGTATCCTCAATCTGAAGGATAAATCTCTCCACAGAAATGACGTTGATTAACTGCACAGTGTTAGAGTTTGACTGGCGGCCGGATGGGCTACCATTCGAGGCACCATTGCTGCTGGAGCTAGAGTAATAATTCCAACTCTTAATGCGACCCAGTAAAGTTTCACCGTGATCTGATGCCAATGATAATTCATCCATCAAACGGGAACACTCTTTTGTCTGCAATTACACATAAAAAACTTTTTAACGCCAGGCACAAAATACACACAGCTACCGCAATATTATACTGCAACCCAATCAATAGTTTAACACGCACACTTCCATCTTCTATGCGATTTTACACTTACTTTTGTTTCTATTAGTTGCTCCGTGGAAACCACATCGTTCGGGTACTCCAAGTCATGAAAAGAGTCTGTAAAACTTTTCAAATCCTTAGATAGAACTTGAAGAGCTGCACCAAAAGCTTCTACCTCTATCCGTTGCTGTACCCATTTGACTTTATCATAAACAATGAGGCCTCCAAAATCTTCTGTCAGTTGACTGGAGTCAATAAAAATAAGGAGGTCGGATACATTATTGCAAATGGTTAAATGAAAACGGAGATTTTCAGTTCGGAAAAGTTTCGTTGAAACTTCAGAGATTGCTTTTTGAAGGAAGCCCAAAGGTCGAAGCACTAATACTCTGTGTATTATGCCAGGGAAGAAACTCTAAAATAACGAGAAATTAGTGTTTAAATTACAGCTGCCGTCTTAACATCTCAAACACTACCGAAATTTAT